>PVKH010040541.1:0-11066 GCA_004027955.1 Chaetophractus vellerosus | reverse complement strand
TCACCAGTGCCCATTTTACTTTTAATATGGTCTTCTCACTCCCCAGAAGATAATACCAAACATTGTGAACTGGGATCCAGTAATCCCCAAAAGCTGTGTTCCGTACCCCCAGGCCATTCAACTTTAACCCAATATCGCCTCGGAATGCCACTCAGAATTGGCAAGGAGATCCTGGCTTTCAGGTCAATCTTCTTTAGTTTCAGTTGCTTTAACTGATGGAGCAAATTCAGTGACCTGTTCTGCACCATTGGTTTCCATTCCCCGTTGCTATCATTGGATTTAACTTCATCCTAGAGGGAATAAAAGGAGCAGATCTAACATTGTTCTTTATAAGAGGCAGCTGCAGGAGCTGGAACAGACTTCTTTCCTCCCAGCTGTCAATGATGTGCCAGGAAATCTTGCACAGGAAGCCTGTTCATTCACCCTGTACATTCCTTGTCTTAGCAGCCACCTAAAGAAAGCTACTGGATTCACCTCTGACCATGATTTTGCTCCCAAATAGCCTATATGTCTTTCCATCAGTGAAATCCAACATGGCAGTTGCAAAAGTAAATCTATAAGCCCATGAATCTTATATGCTTTGCCACCCACCCCAAAAGAAGGATCACCGGGGAGACCTATGCCTGAGGGATTTCCTTAACTACAGAGTCTATGAGAGTTGGGTCAGAGGTTATTGTTGGGGAAGACTCATCTCTGATTAACATACGAGCATCCAGGTTTGCTTCTGCCCTTAACCAACCTACTACTTCTAAAGGGGTGTTCTATTTCACAGCAGTGAGACAACTGGGAAGTTCCCCTCTCAACATAGATTTACACCACCCCAGCCTTCTCCACTCTAACAGGGTCATTGATATTACTGCCCTGGCTAGTAATTCCTGAATGTCAGTGCTGCAGCACATTGGGGGAGGGGTAGTATTCTTTTTAGTGCACCAGCATCCAAAAATAAATTATTAGCTCCCTAGTCAACTAACTAAATGCCTAGGGGAGCATGGACTGCAGAGACATCTGCCAGTACTTCTCAGTGAAGTGACCCAGCTCTTTTATACTATAATTTCTTTGCCTGACATGACAGTTCCTAAATACATGTGGCTTTTGAGCACTAGAACTTGTGAATTGAGATGTGCTGTAAATGTAAAATACATCCAGATTTCAAGGACTTAATATGGAATAAAAAATTAAAAATAGCTCAATAATTTTTATACTGAATAAATGTTGAAATAATATTTTTGACATATTGAGGTACACAAAATGTATCCTTAAAACTAATTTCACTTGTTTCTTCTAACTTGTTAAAATATGGCTATGGTAGAATTCAACACACGTATGTCTCTCATTTGCACTCATATTATATTTCTATAGTATAGAAGAACCACAGGACAGTTAGTAGTTTACAGTGTCACTTGACTGGGGTTGCAGCCGGGTAACATCAATATTAACGCAGTATCTCTCCAAGTCCCAGCTGGGCTTTTCTCTTGCAGAATGGGTCTGTTGTCATCTTGAGCACAGGCCACAGAACCACAAGCTTCACTTGCCCTGGCTTCATCTTCCCGGGAGATGGTTTCAGTTTCACAAGGATAATTAATTAACAGGAAACAAGAAATTCCATCTTGAGCCATGTTGCCTTCAGTTAATCACCCTGCTTCTCCTCAGTTTATCTCACAGGTCATCCAGTAGAACAGAGATAGATCTGTGTCATCCATATGCCAATAGTGAGATTTATCCCCAGTTATTTGGCACAGAGCTTTGGCTGCCTCAAACCCTGGTAGACCAGCAGGTCCCCAATCATCACGTGCTCACCAGAACCCGCTCTCAGACTTTTGGCCATATTGAGTCAAGGGTCTGAAAGCCCGGTCAGGTTCTGTCGCCGCCACTGAGATTGCAGTTGGCATTCAGGGCTTTGACACAAATAGGCTTTAACCTGATATTGTATATACTTAGTTTATAAGAAGAGATGAGGAAGAAGATACATCAAGGGTCGGTCCTTCATCTTATTCAGAGATGAAGCACCTACTCAAGAATGCAGCTTCTTTTGCACCCTAACCTACCTATCCCACCCACCAGGTTCACTAAGTGAGATGCCATAGACAGAAATCAATATGCATATGATCACTTTGACACAGAGAAGCCACCGTCTGTATTTCCCACCAAACCTGCATACTGTCTAGTCATGTAGGCATAAGGCCTGCCTGCCAACACAGCCAGCAACGCAACTGTCCCACACTGCAGATGAGGCAGACACCACGTTCTCATTTAGCGCCTCTCTCCTGCGTCTAAGGAAGCCAGGCTGTAGGAATCAGAGGTCATTTTCAGCAGGGCTGCAACAATCAGGCCTAATGCCAGCCCTGTCCTCAGTCAGTTATGTGGAAAAATATGACTGAGAAAAAATACAGGTGTTTTCTAAGTATTATTAAAGTTTAACTGTGTCTTATCTATTTTGAGATAAGCGGCTGGGTTCTCTAAAGATTTTTAAATAAGTTCTCCAGATGATTAGAAATTTAGTCAACGGATTATGCTTGAAAAAAGCATCAGCTAGAATTCCAGAAATTTTAGCTTTTAGGTAATTAATCTCCCAATTGGGTGAACTAACAGCAAACATCAAAATCATAAATGCTCACTGAGAAGTTATCTTTTGTCCTATTTTAAAATGGATTATTTTAAACACATGGTTGAGGTGGTTTAAAAGGAAATTCTATGCTTCAACATTCAGCTGGTTTGCACACAAATGACCCAAGAAACCTACGTTTTTCTCTGGGATGCAAACACCAGCATGGTTTACTAAACTATAAGGATGCTATCTCTGCACTTATGTGGGCGCAGTTTAATCCCTAATTTATCCACTATTTTTCAAGACATAGAGAAATTCCAAACAAAGAATAAATTAGCCTTAAAATTTCCATGAAAACCAAAAACTTCCCAGTGTGAATGAACACGCATATTAAAGAGCATTGGAAAATCAATTTCTAGTTCTTGCAAGATTGCAGCAGTATTTACATGTAATTTGGATAACTGGCTTTTATTTCTGACTTGTTTCCTCAATATTCAATTGACCATACATTTTTCAGTTGTGATACTTCCTAATAATTTCATGGTTTTGTTTTTCAGGTGGAATTACCTTTCTTTCATAATTTTTAAAAACTATTTTATACATCACTGCATCGACTTTAGTTGTCTTCTCATTGTTAGAATCCATTATGATTTCCATTTTTCACTTTCATATTATATAATATACTGTTCATTAAGCAAGTACTTTCACAGGCCCAAAATCATTTTTCAAGAGCTTGAGCCAATTAATCATTTTGGCCTTATATAGTACTATCAAGAATTATCACCATAGAGGGAGAGATATAACAATTTTATAAGATGCCACAATTGTCATCATTTAACCTTTCAACTTTAGTAATAAAAAGGCTATTTAATTAACTGTTAGCCATACACTATTCCCTTCTATATACACTAATTAAATTAAATTATCACTAATGAATTTCATTATAAATCATTAAATACTATCTATTTTATACTGAGCACATTTCATTTCATTTATCATAAGTTGTTAAGTAATTTTCCTTTAAATTTGGTTTCTTTTCATTTTATATACCTGGAAAATTCTCTTCAATTTGCCACATGAGAAAAGTCACAATATCTTTAGAGGCACATGAGGATACGTTTAATTTGTATATTTTAAGACATATTAAAATATATTTTAAAATATGAAATAAACTGTCAAAATTCATTCATAATTTCAACTAAACCAATGCACTTGAAAAGTAGTTAGGTAAAAACTAGATTATATGAGCATTTTATAGTTCTTCCAAAAAGGGTTAGAGTAAAACAGAGAAGTAGTATAACATGAAGATAACAAAAAACAAACAGTGTTTTTGAGTTAGACTGTATATTCCATGGAAGGGACTTAAAACTGTAAGAAAAAAAAATGATTTAAAAGTTTGTCTTTATGAGAAAGAAAATTAAGTCAATAAACCTGGTATTTTCCCCTTTAGTGTTACATATATGGCCATTCAGACAAATAATGTAATAAAACAGGTTTATGAGCATATATGTCACAATAGCTCAATAGATGCTTTTTCTTGCTCTATGTTCTAGCAATATGTAGATGATACCAAATCCTTTAAAATATATCATTTGATAATTTATTATTTATTAATGGACACATCTATACGATGCAGCAAGAAATAACACTTCAATTGGGGAAAATGCAACACATCTATGTGCTTTAATTATCTTTTCATTGTATTAATGTATAAACTTATCATAATAAAGTTTAAGTTATGATTCAGGAATGCCTGTTACACATGCTGTATTCCACTACTCAAGCATTCTCTTAACATTTTTCTTGTGACAGGATGATGAATTAAGAGAGAGTCGGTTCAGCTTCACAACCTATGGAATGGGGCCATGTCTGCAAGCAAAAGACAGCGTGACGCCCAAGGGCCCAAACCATCCTGTCCAGGTAATGCCAAAAAGCCCAGATGAAATGAGAAAGGTCTTTATTGACCGGGCCAAGAAGATTGATACCATCTCCCGAGCGGGCTTCCCATTAGCCTTTTTGATTTTTAACATTTTCTACTGGGTTATCTATAAAATTCTTAGGCATGAGGATATTCATCAGCAAAAAGATTAAGTCTCTGGAAGGATGCAAGCACAAATGGTCAATTCAGAAGAGGGTTTCTTTGCCATAGGCACAAATGGCCAATTCAGAAGAGGGTTTCTTTGCCATAGGCATGTGTGTATGTGTGTTTGTGTGTATGTGTGTAGTGTACAAATGATGGCCGTTGTATCAAAATGGCTTATGGAAAAGGGTTGTATTTTGATTTGCTATGGAAAGCCATGAGCTGGATTAAGATCCTTTCCATGGATACAAAAATACATATCTATGGAGATTCTATTTTGTATTGATTTAAGAGCCATTTTTCACTGTAAATCATGAGCTTTCCTGTCAATGTGTTTGTATGTTATCTTATGTCACATAATAGTAGACATAAAAACTACTTTAGAATTCCTTAATTTTTAATTCTATGGTATTAAATCTTAAAAAAGCAAAATTTGCACACTAAACCTTATGGAATGAAGAGGGAAAATGTGAAGATAAAAAAGGAATAGATTGATGTTTAAAATATTTTCTTATGCAGTAGTTTCAAAATGGAAAGCTCACTCAATATTAATGGGGGATTGTATATACAAATACTAAAGAACCAATTTATGTAATAATAAAAAATTTCAAATTACATGGTTAAAAAATCTTTAATTCTCTAGAACACTAATACAGTCTATTGTCTGTGAAAATTCAAAACAAATGACTTAAGAGATTATGTTATATATAAAATCTACTTTTCTTAAATTTTATATATCTGTGAATGAAGGTAGAAATATGGAAAAATACATTATTGTTTTAAAGTAAGTGTTAAAACTGCATATTTTAAATTATTGACCAACACTGAAAAATTCAAGCTAACACTCTTAAATTTTTAGATTGGTAATAGCTTTTTAATTGTCTATAAGTGATTATGTTTAAACATTTAATGTAATTGAAACAAAGTTATATATAATCTAGTTAAAATGAGATTTAAAATTCAAAGGGATTTACAATTTGGTGGTGAATCCAGTGAAAACCACAATGAATTCATGAAAGTTTTGTTTTTTTAAAGAACAGTTTTCCCATCATCCCATCAGAGTATATGGGTTCAGACATCTAACTCCAAATATTAGGAGAAGAGATTTTAATCCTAAATTATATAAATTATATAATTAATCCTAAATTATATAAATCAGTCATTTCTATAAGTGAGAATTTTTTTATATTTATGAATTAATTGTCTCAATATAAAATTCATCCACTGGATGTGAATAATTTTAAATGAATTTTTTACTTCAAATATCCATAGCTCCATGGGATTATTTCAACTGCAGTGGATCATCAACTGATTTCTCCCGGTATAATCAAGTGCAAATGTATGATCTGTGTCCTTCCTTAAATTGAACCAGATTCTTATTGCTTTTGTTTTCCAACATTCTACATTATTTTGACCATAACTGCTGCATTTAAGAAAACTCTAGAACACTTTTTAGATAAGTTTTAATTATCAGTTATTCACTGATTCCGTTGTCCAAATTAGTCGCAGAAAAAAGTTTAAACTTTAAGAAAACAATTAGCTTAGATTTATGAGGGAAAATTAAGCCCGTTCTTGAACCAGATGGTACTAAATCCTGACCTTCAACAATGCTCAAACTAAAAGCAGGAACCACTATTTAAAACAAAAAAAATTTCTCAGCATTGTAGTTTTAAAAAAAATAACTTTAAAATGTATGTTCAGCAGTTTTGCTACAAAAAAAACAAATTCCCCTTACTTACAAATTTGTGAGTAATTTAAAACCAAACACTCTGAGGAAAAATATCATCATGCTTGGCATTATATGTAAATGCCACAATTGAAAAAGGCTTACTATAGACTATATTTATTTTGAGGTCACTGTACCCAGAAGCCAAATACTATTCCAGACAAACATATGCTTCTTCATGTGGTGTGTATAAATCACATTATAAACGTAACCCTAAGTCATCAATGTTTGAATGCATGTATTGGGTTTATGAATCCCCAGGATCTTATGGGACATAATGGAAATTTTCGCAACAAGCATGTGAAAAATTAAGCCAACATGAGGAGAGCCAGCTAACTAATTTAACATTCTGTGAACCTTAAGTAATTATGATTTTTAGAGAAAAATAGACATATCTTCCATCCTACACCTTCCCTTTTCTGAATATCTTTAAATCCATTTTTTTAAAATATAATTGTCTGTTCTTAACATGGTATAACTCACCCTGCCTGTCACTAGGGCGGATAGAGTATTAAGTTGGCAGCTAAATTTTCCTTTCATCTATGAAGCATGTATCCCATATTCCGTAAAATAGATTCAAGAAAATAAGGGACTTGCCAATATTAAACATGGAAAAAAATGCTTTTAATATTGGAAGCAGGAAACTGGCATCCCAGGAATTCACAATTGTCCCCTAACAACAACTTAGGCCACTCTGAGAATACAACTCTCAGAATGAAAATGAGCCAAAGTCTTAGACTGATCATGGATAATCTTTGAGGTCATAACGTTGGCTACTTCAAAATGGAATTCATATACTTTGAAACATAGATGATTATATAAACTCACAAAATTCATCAGTGTATATCATGCATATGTCTTATCTAGTTGATGCTGAACTAGTAAAGAAAAAGCCATACCATGTATGTGACATAAATTTACGTCCTGTTAGTCAGTATTTGTTGATGCCGGCAAGGCAAAGACTAAAATGAAGGGTTTGGTAAACATATAAAAATTTGAATATGGCTCCTACCACAAGAAATTTTAATGCTAACAGTGGCTCCAAGGCAAATATAATCAATAAGAGTATCATCTATAAATGTAGTAATTAGTTTTATTCACTGAGAAGTTTAGTCAGGAATTGTCTTAGTGAATATTTTTGCAGCTTTACAATTGTAAGCTTCTCTTTTGAATTATACCAACCTATTAAGCACAGTTATGATAGCTGTACATCTTGCTTGTCAATTTTGGTATTCAATTTTTTAACTAGATCATTACATTGACTATCTTGGCCTCTAGACCGGGGTTTTGAAACCTCTAGCGCAAGCACTCTAACAAACTATAAACCTATTTTGTATACTCAGTTGCTGGCTTCATATGCAATTCAGAGAAGAATTTTGCTGCAAAAACTATGCAATTTTTCAGATGTGAACCCAAAATTGTCTAATCTACCCAAGCAAAATTAAGGGACTTTCCAGGTCAAACACATTTGACCCGGCCAATTTCTTTAGCCAAATCTACTGAATAATGGGCAATGCAAAGGTATGACCGTGAAGGTGAGAACTGTGGGAAAGACTGGAATTTTTAATATGACAACAGCTAAGTCTTGTTCTATACAACACCTCCGTAAGTCCTTAGTCGTACTATATTTGGGTCCACAGTGCCATTCATGGCATTGCAAGAATAATCCTGTCCATCTCAATGACCTCTGTATAATTACCTATAACTAAGCACAAGACACGTTCTCCTTCTCACGGAAACTCCATATTTACCACTTGAAACATAAGGAAAAAATATAAACATCCTGGGGTTTTATTCTGGACTCTGAAATTTATCAACCCATTCACTTTGACCTTTGAAAGGGATGCTAAAATTGATAAGGAGAATTGCAGCTTGTGGCTATAAGACAATCTGATGTTTTTAAGTCACTATTTTAGAAGACAGTGTATATGAACACACAAGTTCCCTTGTGATTGAAAGCAAATAAAATACCCATAATACCAACTGTGGTTTAACGCCTTTCTAAGACATGTCTTCGGCAGATACACTGGTTTTTATTTTCTTGTTCATGCACTACAGAGTGTAAAAGATAGCAATCACATTTTATTCTCATTATTACATCGAGGCTTTCATGAGTGAATAAGCAGCATACATTATGATTTGTATTAATTTAATTAACCTTAAGTTGAAATTTTTACTCCAGCCCCCACTCATCTTTAAAAACTTACTGTTATTAAAAAGTGAACTTACACAGGGAGACAGCTGCTGTTATAATCATTTTTTAAAATAAAAATGAAGTATTGCATATTTGTCCGTAACAAAGATGCTGGCCAAGCCATGTGTAAAATATAATTCCCTAGGATTTGAAAGTAACTAGAGCAGGAAATATTTTCAGGAGAATCTTTTCCCAGAAATCTGGCTGAAAAATATACAAATCCCTAGCTAGTAGCTAGGACTTCCTTACACATTCTTTCTTCTAAATGTTCCCTCTTAAATTCTGCTTTCATCTCTCTCCTTTTCCCTTTGTTATCACACAAACACACACACACTCACACACGTGGGCATATAATTATGTTTTCAATTAGATTTTTTTTTCAAATTGAAAATGCAAATGAGCTCTCCCTGGAGTGATTCCTGGGGGAAAACATGAGGAATACAGTCATTTGATTACCCATCTCTTAAAACAAGAAAACATATTTTGCCTCAAAAACACATGAACAAAACTATCTGGATCAAATCATTTATTCAAACTTGAGCATTCCGACTGTCTTTCGAAATTGACTACATACTTGACAAATAGTTATTCCATGAAACTAGTTATACCAGATGATTTCAAAGTATCTTAACAGGCAACTTTCTCAGTGCTTTTACTGTACACACACAAGCAAAATAAGAGAAGAATTTTAGAGTGTGATTTTAAAAATATTGGTTTTGAACCCTGGCTTTATACCAGAATCCTTTATGAATTATATATATATATGTGTGTGTGTATATATATATGTGTGTCTTTGGTCTTCAATGTAGAAGATTATGATTCAATTATTGATTAAGCACATTTTCATTGAGCACCTTTTGTGTGCCTGACATTGATCGAAGTGCTAAATTAAGTATGTTTGGAGTAAGACAGAAATTTCTGGATTATTGACAAAGTTCCACAAGTGAAAAGTAAGGACAACTGATGTGAACCTACATATACATTTTATAAAATATATTTTGCTTTAACATTTTAAAAATTTTTATAATTTTTCTTCCTTCAACCGATCCAGTTTAACTGTCTCTCACTTATTTTCCTAGAATTGAAAATAAAGCTTTGAGTTGTTTCAGCTCCCCTCCCAATGTTAGAATGCTCATATTGTATTCCTGGTCCAAAATTTCCACATTCTCCTAGAACTCTTAGAGCAGTAAGTTTATTCCATTCCCAGAAGGCAGCCAATACATATTTTCTCATATTTATTGCCTGTCCTCAGGCTCAGTGGATACTCCTTTCAATCCACTATCACTAACTTTACTTTTATTTAAGCCATTCATAGATGCACTTTAGTGCTAAACAATGATGAGATGTTTCCATGTTTATAATATAAGGAAATGTAAAACCAGTTGCCTACATAGATAAAGAGAAATTGATGAAAATTTCTATTAAATTATTTGCAGTGATTGTAAATATCTTCCTGTAATTTAGCATTAATTTTAAAGTAAATACTTAAATTTTTATTTCATGATATGAAGAAATTATATAAAACCCTACATAGCAATCTAAATTTTTTAAAAACTGCTAACCAAACATAGTACAAGTTCCTTAAGTAAAGATCTATTAAAAAATATAATGAGTTAAATTGTTTTATTTTAACAGTTGACTTTTCTCGAGATGGTTTTAGCAAAAATGTTTCAGGCATCCTGTTTACACAAACATTATCCAACCTAGCTTATTAATGTAGGTGAAAAGTTAGGAGCTGTAGGGTAAAGACCAGAAAAATATTGAGACATAATGCTGTGTTCAAACATGATTGAATACTGTTGCACTCCTTCACTTTCATTTCTATGAATTCTGCAAAGGGTGTTCCCTAATTTGTATTTAATGTACAATAAATGATAACACTGGAATATATCACGAAGTACCCTGACCGCCTGTGGATAACATATAATGTGCTATGGAAAACACAATGAAAAGAAAATGTGCCATGTATTTTCAGTGTACCATCTTATCATGTTATATGGTGGCTTTAATATTAGTGAGCCAAGATGTTCAAAAGGTTACCAGAAATAAAAAGCATTGCTATTTTATGGTGTTCATTATTTTCCTATAGATTTTAAAAATGTCTTCCTGAGTCTTGTGTCCAGATGATGCCATATTTTTGTCAAGAAATTTTACTGAAATTATATTTAAAAATTTATACACAATTTTATCAACTCATTTTTCATTATATCATCTTTAATTCAGTTCTGCAGCTAACAAGCTCTCTAATCAGAGTTGTTAACCCATGTACAGTATATGGTATTTATGATGTAACTGTAGCTATTTTGATTAAAAAAATAATAATAAAATTAACTCTTTTCCAGAATATGAATACCTTTTTGGCTCTCTGGTCTTATTTCTATAAAGATTAACTTTTAGCAAAGGATCATATTGTTTTTCTGACAAAGGACATATCACATTTCTGTCCTCATGGAAACTATTACATCTAGGATTACAAAGCCAGTGATATATCATTCAGAGAAGCTTTAATATATAAATTCCA
>PVKH010040540.1:0-11053 GCA_004027955.1 Chaetophractus vellerosus | reverse complement strand
CTGCCCTGCCCGTGGCGGCTTTTGCCTGTCTGTGGCAGCTTTTTGCCCTGCCCACGGCGGCTCCGGCCCGCCCATGGCGGCTTGCCATTCTCAAGGCGGTCTGCCCGCTAGGAGAGGTCCCCGGGAACCGAACCCAGGGCCTCCCATGTGGTTTCCCAGCGAGCTCTTTATCCACTGAGCTATCTAGCCGGGCCCCATTCATCCATTGATATGTCTAGCCAATAAGTATTTTTTAAAGAGTCAGCTGTGTAACAGGCACTGTGATGATATCTAGGCTACAATGAAAAACAAAAAAAATTGGAAAAGGTCCTGCCTTTATGAAACTTTCAAGATACACATTAGTGAAATACTCACAAATTTATAATGGCAATCTTCGATGGGCACTAAGAAAGAAATATCCAGAATACTGTGGAATTCATAACTGGAGTACATGATTTAGTGAAGGTGAAGGATGAAGGAAGATATTCATGAAAAAAATGCCATGCAGCTGAAAGATATGGTGAATTTTCTTAGATAAAGCTTAGTAGAATTTAGCATAGAATGCTCTAAAACTTTTATTTATGTATTATTCATTCATCTCTTCATCTACCTACACTCACTTACCAATTATTTGAGTGACTATTTGTGTCTGGTATTGCATTTGAAAACAAGAGATTCAATGGTGAGCAATACTTTCAATAATTTAGCAACTTTTAAATCACATACCAGTTATATGCCAGCCCCTGACAAAATACTGCATACATAGATTCCATTCCTCAAAAAATATGTGTGCCTCTGCAAAGACACACCTTTTCCTGATGAAGATCTTACATTTTCTTGACCTGGAAGCTCTGCCCTCCGGGTGATAGTATAGCTGAGTAGAAAGAGCATGAGCTATGGAGACAGATGTTTATCTTAAATCCTAGCTCAAACAGTAACTAATTGTGGGACATTGTTCTAGTGACTCAGTCTCTCTTACATTAGTTTTTATCATCTGTAAAAGTAGAGAAAATAATAAACTTTTCAGGTTACTGTTCATGTTAATTATGACTAATACAATAGCAAGTGACCAGTGAATAATGGTTGCCAGGGTATGTGAGGGACAAGACCACGGAAGGATAAAGAGCTCTTAATAACATTGCAGCAGCGACTGCTTATATAGCTTCCTTTGGTCTTACAAAACTTGATTCAAACTCATAACTGTTTGGAGCCCTTCTCAGATTTTCTCCACCTTTATTCTGCTCCATTTTTATAAGAGTACTTCATCATGCTCTCACTGAGCTCCAAGTGCAGACTTACTAGCTAATTCTGTCAATCTCTGCTCAAGACAACAAAGGCTCCTTTAGATGCCAGTTCAACAGTCAAAAACAAGATTCTAAAAGGATTCTCTTCTAGAGTACAAAGAAACAAGGTGTTATTATGTCATCTTGATATTAAAATTGGATTTGAGCAATATTATCCAAATCCTCCTCTATGAGCTTGATAATCATGTTCATTCTTTCAAACATTTATATAACTTACTAGTCATTTATTTCATAATATTATTGAGTAGTAGAAGCATACTACTTTAAAGCTTGAAGGTCCCTTGGAGATTATCCACTTCAATCTCTTCATGTTACAGATAAAATAAAATCGAAGTCCAGAGATGTTAAATGCCTTGAAAGTCTTTTAAAGACCATATGTACCGTAATATAGAGTATCTAAAGTTGGGTTCTCTGGGAAACAGGCTATGAGATAAAGATGTGTGTGCAGGAGATTATTGGGGAGAATTCTCAGGAATACCTGTGAGTAAGTGGAGGGAATAAGAGGGCAGAAGATGGGGTTGAACTTAGATGAAGTCACACCAAGTCCTCATATGATCCCAGGCTGGAATCATTCTTCAGAGTTGTCCTGCCTTGAGCACATGCAAAAGCCACCAGATGAAAGCTGCCCATGGGGAAGGGAAATGGCCTTGGACAAGGATAGTTCTAAGAAAGCCATCGGCTGTCCACATTCGCAGCATCTTAGGGAATGAGGGCCTTGTTCCTGAGGGGGATATGCTGAGTGCGCTGCAGCTAACATCAACTAAAGTGAGGACAGGTCCATGAAAATGATCTCTCAGTAAAGAGGGACAGAAAGCCTTATATTTGATCCCTCTACTAAATCTTTCATTACTGGTACTATATGGAGAAGGTACTTTGGCCTGAATAACCTCATTCAGTGTTAGTTATAGACACTCATAGTGGTCATATGCACTAGTCAGTAAAAGAAGAGGAAAAGAAACTTAACAAAGTGATGATTCTTAGGGCTAGGACCTCACACTTAAATATTATATATTGTTCCAATCCATGCTTTTAAAGGTCACTTAAGAAGCAATAAAATAAATGTAGAGGCCACAGATATACACTTGCAGGAAAATGAGAAAGATGCTTCTTACCCTAACAATTTCTATTAACAGGCTGGTAATTGGACTAAAAAAGCTTTTTTTCTCAGGTTCTTAATTCAAGAAATATATATTGAGTCCTTTATACATCTCAGGCCATATTCAAGGAGCTCAAGATTAGCAGGGAACAAAGCAAAGTCCCTTGGATCATGTCCATAGCTCTTACAGGTCATTGCTCTTACGTTTTTTCATGTGGATTTCTGTGTAGTGGAGCTATATCCTTTAAAAAAAAATGTGTGTGTGTGTGTATGTGTGTGTGTATAGGGGGGAGGTGCCTGGCTTAATGCCTGGTGTATAAATGTTTGTTGAATGAAAAAAAAGTAACAAAATCTTCTACACACATCTTGTAGGCAAGTATTTGAACTCCAACAAACACACCTTTAAATATTTAATTGCCGAACAAATGTTTCACCTCGAGCCAGATTCCAATGATCTCATAAATCTTTCTAAGGTAGACTGCAAGGAAATAAAATTCTGCCAGAATTGAAAAACGCATGCAAAAAATACATAGCGCTAGTCACTGGGAAAAATTATCTTGGCTTTGATTTTTTGTTCTTGATTTCTTGGCATGGTTATTCAGACATCTACAGGCTTATCCTAAGAAGAGTGCAGAGTATATAACATTGTGTTCTTTATACACTCCAGAATTTTTCTGAAGTTAGTGTTCAGAAAGATTTAAACCCTCATTTTCAAATAATGACATGCTCCTATTTTAAACTCTTACAAAGTGAAAAAATGTATTGTCCTCTATATTTCATGAAATTATAAATTTATTATACATTTTTAAAAGTGACCTCCATAAAAATGTGTGAATGCTATAACTAGGTGGTAACATACTTAGTTCCATATAAGAATTATATGAGGAATTTGCTAAAATTATACTTTCCCAAAAACTCTGAGGAAATCTGGGACAAGGCTCAGGAATGCAGTGTTTATGATCATTCAACAGTGCAAAACATGTTGGAAAGAACGGGTTTTAGAATTAAAAGATAAATTCTTGTCTATATTCTGATGCTATCTACGTGACTCTGTGCAAGTTCCTTAGTTTATCTGTACCTCTGTTTCCTCAGGTGTTTAATGGAGTGTTAAAAATAAATTTCCTTTCTACCATCAGAGGGTTGTTAATATGTATTTGAAAAATGAGTAGGCAAAACAGTGAGTATGCATAAAAGCGTCCATTGACTAAAAGGTTAGTCAATGAAGGTTGTGAATGAATTAGACATATAGATTCCCGTCTTAGTCATTACCCCTAGTTCAGCCTATTGGAAAATTAGAAAAATACTTTTTCCCACCAAGTGAATGCTTGGTCTATTCTGGGGTATTCCAACCTAGTTTTCTCTCTGGGAAACTCTCTTGGCAAATAATCTTCCATGTCAGAGCACAAGAGTAAAGATTATCAAATATTCATCATTTATCTATCTCTATGTAAATATTTTTAACTTTTCTGATCTTTTAAAATAACAATGCATCATCATCAACATGGCAGCATAAGACATCCCCTGAAAAAGCCTCCCCAGATAATTAGTGAATAAAAGGAAAATTCCACTTGCTTAGAACTCTGGAGGATGATAAAAACCGAAGGAGGACTCCACCAGTACTTAATCTAAGAAAAAGAAAAATATCAGTTAAGAAATTTCTGCCCCAGACTTGCTGAGCTTTTCCCCTTTCCACATTTTGGGAGTTGCTCACAGGAAGTGGCCTGGGTCCCTCTCATTACAGACAGAGACTTTAGACCTACTCATAGAAGTGAGTTAGAAACCCATGCATATCCAGGCATAGGGTCCCAATTAACAGAGACCCAAGGCAGAACATAAGACTCTAAGTTGTACCACATATGAAAGGGCCCCAAGGGGAGAAAAAGAGAGAGACTGAAGCAGAACTATTGGCAAGAGGTGTGCTCACTCAATCCAGTTACTGTTGACTAGATCACCTAAAGGCAAAACAGACTTACTGGAGTGACCCACCTTTCTGGGTTGACCTCACCTGGCTTCCCAGGCTGGGATAACCAAAGGGGGATGAAACCAGAGGCAGAGAGAACTTCCATTAAAAAATGGGGATAAAACAAAACTGCTATAAGACAGGATGGGTCCCAGCACTGAATAATATAAGGAAAAGGGGGCACTGAGTGAGGGATAGACTTTAAACAAATCAAGAAAGTATAGAAAGTATTCTGGGGGGGGGGGGACTAACCAGAACAGATAAAGATTCCCAGAGAAGGAGCAGATGGAAGGAAGCTTTCTCCTAGAGGAGAGATAATTGCACACACACACACAAATACACTCTTAAAGACTGTACCACATATACAGCATAAAAATCAGATGAAGAGTTGAGCAAAATTGAACAAACATAGGCTACTCCAAAACTCAGGAAAAAGAAGCATCAAGAAAGAGCTTTAATGTAAAGCCAGTCAAGGTAAAAACCCTAGACAAGAGGGAGGACTGACCTTCAGAGTTAATTCAACAAGATAATCAAATGCCTAACTATCAGCAAAAAAATTACAAGCCATACTATGAAACAAGAAGATATGGCTCAGTCAAGAAAACAAATTAAAACTTCAGAGGAGACCTAGAAGTTGGAACAACTAATCAAAGAAGTTTGAACAAATCTCATAAATCAATTCAAGGAAAGAAAACATGCATAAAGAGATAAAGGATATTAAGAAGGCAATGTGTGAGCATAAAGAATATTTTGAATGAATAAAAAGAAACAACAAATTATGGGATGGAAAGGCACAATAGTAAAGATTAAAAATATGCCAGAGGCATCCAACAGCAGAGAAAAGAATCAGTGAACCAGATTTAACCAGGAAGAGGAAAGAATCAGTGAACTAGAAGACAGAACAATAAAAACCATACAGTCAGAAGACCAGATAGAGAAAGGAATAGAAAAAAATTGAGCAATGTCTCAGGGATTTGACTGACAGCATGAAGAACTCCAACATATGTGCCATGTGTATCCCAGAAGGAGAAGAGAAGGGAAAAGGGGCAGAAAGAATATTTGAGAAAATGATAGCTGAAAAATTCCCAGCTCTAATGAAGGACAAATATACATGTTAATGAAGCACAACATGTTCCAAACAGAATAAATCCTAACATACCTACTCCAAGACACATACAATTAGAATGTCAAATACCAAAGATAGAGAGAATTCTAAAAGCAGTAAGAGAAAGGGATTTATCTCATGCAAGCAATACTCAGACTGTCAGTTTCTCATCAGAAGCCATGTAGGAAAAGAAGGCAGTGAGTGGTATGATATATATAAGATAATAAAATAGAAAAACTGCCAGGCAAAAAGTCTTATATCCTACAAAACTGTCCTTCAAAATTAGGATTTTGATTAAAATATTCACAAAACTGAGAAACTTCATAATCAAAAGACTTGCCCTACAAGAATTACTAAAGGGAGTTCTGCAAGTTAAAAGGAAAAGACAGGACAGAGTGGCTTGGACTAGTGTGAAGAAATGAATATGATCAGAAAGGGTAACTAAAAGGGTAAATGCAAAACCCAATAGTATGATATTCTCAATATACAGTTCTACTCTTTAATTCCTATAGAGTCAGAATACAATTGAACAAGAAAAAGGCATATTTCCTGACAATAGACATGCAAAATATAAAGGTGTAAAGTGGCCCAAATACAACAAAAAAGAGGGGAAACAGAGGGATCTGGAAGCAAACGATGTTTATGCTATTGAAGCTATGTTGGTATCTTTTCACATTAGTAGATAAAGAGATGTAGGTTGTGTGATATAAACTCCAGGGTAAACAAAGAAACTATATAAAATATATATAGAAACAGAAATGAGAAAGGGATCAGTCAGATACATCACAAAAAAATAAACTATACAGAAAAGGATGTTGTGTGAATGGAAAGTAGACAAAAAATAGATATGACATATAAAAACTGAAGGACAAAATGGCTGAAGTAAGTACTGCCTTTACAATAATAACACTGAATGTAAATGGATTAAATTACCTAATCAAAAGGCACAGATTGATGAAATGGATCAAAAAAGCATAATCCAATTATATGCTGTTTAAAAGAGACTAATTTTAGAGTAGGAGTTGCAGCCCCACTGAGCTTTTGGACCCAGCTGGCACATGGACAGCCCATAGACTCTACTCTCTGGAAGTACACCTAAAACTCTGGCATCACATATAGGTTTGAATAGAAGAGACAGCTGGACTGCTAGTGGGGAGATGATGATGGACAACAGCTCTTCCAGGGAATGGAGAGAGTCTGCAGCTACAGGCAGGATAATTCCATCCATCTTATCCTTGGGATATAAGCCCCCTCTCACTTGGCGGTAGAGTGGACATCACCATCCCAGACTCTTCAGGATTGGGGAAAGAGCTATGGACTAGAGTGGATTTACTGGTATCCTGTTATAGACTTATTGTGATTAATGCAATGGAAGAAATTACAAAATTATGTGGAGCCAGTGGCCACTGGATGCTTTGGGGGCAGGGAGAGAGAAAAACAGTTGTAATACAAGGGCTTTTTTGGGACTTGGGAATTATCCTGCGTAACACTGCAATGACAGATATAGGCCATTTTATATCATCATATAAGATGCAGAACTGTGTGGGAGAGAGTATGGTCTACAATGTGAACTATGGTCCATGCTTAGTGTTAAAGCCCCAAAATGTATATATCTATTGCAGGTGATGTGTCACACTAATGAAAAATGTATATATGGGAGGTTGGGAGGTGGTGAATTCCAAAAATAGATATTGGATTGTGTTTGTAAACTGGTCTGTTTCTCTGGGCATATTACTCAATGGTGAAAGACTTAGAGCTTTCTCTCTAAGATCAGGATGAAGACAAGGATGCCCACTGTCACTACTGCTATTCAACAGCATACTGGAAGTTCTAGCCAGAGCATTTAGGCAAGGAAAAGAAATGAAAGATATCCAAATTTGAAAGGAGTAAGTAAAACTTTCACCAATTGCAGATGACATGATCTTATATATAGAAAGTCCCCAAAAATCTACAACAAATCTACTAAAGCTAATAAACTAGTTCAGCAAATTTGTGAGATACAAGATAAACAGGCAAAAGTCAGTAGAGTTTCTATAGTAACTACAGTAATGAGCAATCTCAGGGGGAAATCAAGAGGAAAATTACACTTATAATAGCAACTAAAATATTCAAATCTAGGAATACATCCAACCAAGAATATAAAAATATTATACACAGAAAACTGAAAAGTTTGCTAAAAGAAATCAAAGAGTTTTAAATAAATGGAAAACATTCCACACTCATGGATTGGAATATTAAATATCATTAAGATTTCAATTCCACCCAGAATTATTTACAGATACAATGAAATCCCAATCAAAATTCCAACAGCCTACCTTGCTGAAATGGAAAATTGAGCAATCACATTTATTTGGAAGGTTAAGGAACTGCAAATAGCCAAAAACATTTTGAAAAAGAAGAATGAGGTTGGCGGACTCACACATCCTGACTCTGAAGCTTAATATAAAGCTACAGTGATCAAAATAGCAAGGTACTGGCATAAGGATAGATATCTTGACCAATGGAATAAAATTTAGATTTCAGAAATAGACCCTCATATCCATGGCCAATTGAGTTTTTTTTTAACAAATCAATAAAAATACATATTAATACAGCATAAATCCACCCAAAGTGTACAACCAAGGCTATTCGGTGTAATCACATATTTGTGAATTCACCACTTCAGTCATCCTTAGAGCACTTTCATTATTCCAGTAATAATAAACAAAAACCAAAAAAACTCACTACCTCTCAATCTCTCTATGCTTGCCTGCCGTACAAAGCTGCTATTCTTTTTCCTTCTCTCTAGTATATTTGTATTTATATTTAGTAAAAACAGTCTAATATATTCAATATCACCCAAATTCGTGTTTTACATGAGATTTTACTATCTTATGTAGTCCCATGTTACAATTTCTAGCTTTCCTTCTACTAATATACACAACCTTAGAATTTTCCTTTCAACCACTGTCATACCCATACAATAGCTCTGCTAGTTACAAACACCATGATCTGGTTTCACCATTTTAATTCATTTCCACAGATTTACAAACATCCTTTTTACCAGTTCTGCATAGATGAAACCTTAGCTTTCCATTCTCTACCCTCCTTCTATTTTCTGGTGACCTATACTCTAATTATGAATTCCATGAGTTTGCACAACATATTTAGTTCATAATAGCACAGTCATACAGTATTTGTCCTTTTGTGTGTCTGGCTTGCTTCACTTAACATAATGTCCTCCACCATGTTGTCATATGCTTCATGACTTCATTTCTTCTTACAGCTGCATAATATTCTATCGTATGTATGCACTACAATTTGTTTATCCAATCATCAGTTGATGGACAGCTGGGTTGTTTCCAACTTTGGGCAATTGTAAGTAATGCTGCTATGAACATCGGTGTGCAGATGTCTATTCATGTCTCTGCTCTCAGTTCTTCTGGGTATATACCTAATAGTGGTATTGCCAGGTCATATGGCAAGTCTACATTCAACTTGGTTAGGAACTCCCAAGCAGTCCTCCACAGGGGCTGTACCATTCTACATTTCCACCAACAGTGAATAAGCATTCCTATCTCTCCACTGTCCTCTCCAACATTTACAATTTCAGACTTTTTAATAGCGGCCAGTCCAATAGGTGTGAAATGATATCTCACTGTAGTTTTGATTTGCATTATCCTAATCATTAGGTATGTTGAACATTTTTTCATGTGTTACTTTACCATTTGTATTTCTTCTTTGGACAACCATCTTTTCAAGTCTTTTGCCCGTTTTTAAAATCTGGTAGTTTGTCTTTTTATTGTTGAGTCGTATGATCTCTTTATATGTCATGTATATTAAACCCTTATCAGATATGTGATTGCCAAACATTTTCTTCCATTGAGTTTGCTGCCTTTTCACACCTTTGACAAAGTCCTTTTGAGGTGCAAAAGTGTTGAATTTTGAGGCAGTTCCATTTATCTATTTTTTCTTTTGTTGTTCGTGCTTTGGGTGTAAGGTTTAAGAAACTACCACCCAACACAAGATCTTGGAGATGTTTTTGTACATTTTCTTCTAGGAGTTTTATGGTTGTCGCATTTATATTTAGGTCCTTTATCCATTTTGAGTCAATTTTTGTATAAGGTGTGAGAAATGGGTC
The DNA here is from genome assembly GCA_004027955.1 of Chaetophractus vellerosus. Classification (NCBI taxonomy): domain Eukaryota; kingdom Metazoa; phylum Chordata; class Mammalia; order Cingulata; family Chlamyphoridae; genus Chaetophractus; species Chaetophractus vellerosus. Next base: position 1,489 of record PVKH010040540.1, on the reverse strand, counting down.
TTCTTTCTTTAGGCTATGAATATCCAGTTTTGTCAGCACCAATTGTTGAATAGATTGCTCTGGCCCAGATGGGAAGGCTTGACCACCTTGTCAAAAATCACTTGACTATAGATGTGAGGGTCCATTTCTGAGTTCTTTATTTGGTTCTGTTGGTCAATGAGTCTGTCTTTATGTATGACCAATTGATTTTTGACAAGGCTGCCAAGTCCACTCAATTGGGAAAGAGTCTCTTTAACAAATGGTCTTGGGAGAACTGGATATCCACATTCAAAGGAATGAAAGACAACCCCTATCTCATGCCATAAACAAAATATAACTCAAAATGGATGAGAGACCTAACTATAAGAACCAGGACTATAAAATTCCTATTAGAAGATGTAAGGAAGTATCCTCAGGATCTTCTGTTAGGCAATGGTTTCTTATACTTAGACCTAAAGTACAAGCAGTGAAAGAAAAAATAGATAAATTGAACTTCCCAAAATTTAAACCTTGCATGCATCAAGGGACTTTGTAACTGTTATCATTTGCTAAAAGCTGCTGTTTTAGTTTGTTAAAGGCTGCAAAGACAATATGCCAGAAATTGGTTGGTGTTTACAATGGGGATTTATTAATTTATAACCTTACAGTTCCGAGGCTGAGAAAAATGTCCAAATCAAGTGAAGCTCTCATCCTGAAGACATGGCTTCTGGTGATACTGGACTCCTCTGCCACAGTCTGCCGGTCTCTGCCTTCTCCTCCAGCTCTGTTGCTTTCAGCCTCTGACTGCTCTGTCTGCTGCTTTCTCTCTCAGTGTCCATGGGTTCCTCTCTGCACTCTTGGGTCCTTTCTTTCTGCATCCCCCTCTTTCCTTATTCATCCACTTATAAATACTCCAGTAAGAGGATTAAGACCCACTTTGGGTCATGCCTTACTGAAGAAATCTAATCAAAGGGCCCCACTTATAGTAGGTTCACACCCACAGGAATGGATTAGTTCTAAAGACAAGAACTTCTTGTGTCCAGCCAGCTTCAAACTGTCACAGCTGCCAAGGCAATATACCAGAAAAGGGTTGACTTTTACAATGGTGATTTATTAGGTTGCAAGTTTAGAGTTCTGAGGCCATGAAATTGTCCAAATCAGTCTCCATTTTCTTTTGGGTTTTGTTGCTTTCAGCTTTTGGCTTCCTCCAGCTTTCTCTCTACTCCTGTGACTTTTTCTCTTTCAGGTTCTGTTGATTTCCACTTCTGGTTTCCAAGACCCTCTCTCTCTCAGGCTTTGGGAGGTTTGTCTCTACCTCCACAGGCCCCTGTGTTCATATGCATATCTTTATAAAGGACTCCAGGTAATGCCTTACTAAATTGATCTAATCAAAAATTACCACTTACAATAGGGTCACACAGGAATTGACCAATTTCAAGAACATGATTTTCTGGGGTACATACACACATTCAAACTACCATATTCTACCCTCTACATCCCCAAAAGACATGCTATTTTCATTTGCAAAATA
>PVKH010040539.1:0-11052 GCA_004027955.1 Chaetophractus vellerosus | reverse complement strand
GGCTGTTCTCCAAAAGGTTGACCACACCACAGCAGGGGGGAGTTTTCTGGGAGATAGTGAGGGTGGGGATGTGGTAGACGGAGCTTAGACCTGCTAAACTGTGTCAGAAACATTCCCAGGAGAACCAGTGCTATAGATAGGCCAGGTATAGGAAAAGAGATGTGGGGCTGGCTGAGTATCTGGAACTAGTTGTTTGCTCTTTTATCTCAGGCACTGCAAATACATGCTAGCCCCAAGCTTGCATTTCCTGCTAATAAGCCTTATCTAACTGGATGTATGTCCCATGGCAAATCTTTTAACCCCCATGGGCCTCAGTTTCCTCAACTGTAACAATGAGGAATTTGAACTTAATGATCTCCAAAGATCCTTCAAACCCTAATATTTTATGACTGTTCATCTCTTTTAATCTTTATTTCTACATCCAAATAACATATTTACTTTCAGGGTCACATAAACAAAAATTTTGAAAACCATTTCCTATTACTTTCCAAAAGATGCTGAATAAACTCACATAAAGCTTCAGGTTGAAAGTCATTTCTGTTTCTTTATTCTTCCCCCTTTTAGATGCTTTTGGCTAGGTGAGCAATCAGACCTCATTGACTGGAGGGGCCTCTGTGTCAGTGACTCAGCATCTTCCGGCTCATTTTTCCCTTAGACTAAGTTAAGGTGCCAAACCTAAAACAATTTTCTTATGCAAGATTTAGCATAGAAGGAATTATTGAAACCACAGGGTGGAAATTAATGATTAGCTTGAGATGCTATTAGCATAGCAGCAGGAAAAAAAGACTAAATGAGCTCTGATCTGAAGTAAAATATGTCATCCTAGAAACTGCAAGTGATATGATGGAGAAGCAATGCTGGATAATAGGGGAGGAGAAGGAATGAGCTATTAGACTGAGCGGCAAGAAGACAAGCATTTAAATTAAGAGAGGACAATGAGGCAGCGTGTGCTAATGTGCAAGAACCCAGACTAAAAGACACTAGTTAGTGATAACAGACAGGAAAAAATCCATCAACTGATGGAGAATGCAGCACTAAGTGAACCAGGAAAGGAAGAGGATGCAAACATACTCCTCTACTTGGAGAAAACAAGCAGACATAAAATACATGCCAAGCACTCCCTCCTTTAGGTAACATCATTGAACATGCCATGAGCAAAAAGAGCTCATTATTCCGAAAATTATTGAGGAAAAAATGTGGTGAGGAGATACAAAATAATAATGATAAAACAACAACCAAAAACAGATACGTAAATATTTGGGGATTTTTCTCCTTTTGAGGATATTAAGGTGCAACAATCTCTCTATATATATTTACATATATACATTATAGATAGTAACAAAATAACATCCATCTTACGGTGAGCAACCTTTTGTAAATCTACCCAGACTTGTGGGTCTTGACAGATCAAAGCAAGAACTGATTCCTTTGTTTATGGAAGGAAAAGTGCATGAGTTTTGCTGTAAAACCCTGTTAACCTCACTGTGATGTGCAAGTTTTTATCTACAGCACATTATTCCATCCTGTGTCTCTGGCTCTGGGGAATTTGGATAGGGTATAAGGAGATGCATTATAAATCCTTGGCTGCACGGCAAAGAGACCAGAGAAAATGAATTGTATGCTTTTCTATTTATTAAGACTGAGAATAGTTAATGAACATAGCTAAGAAATTAGATCAACCCCTCTGATCACCAGAAAGCATGTTTTCAAAATTAGACACAAAGGTATGGGAATGAATAAGGAACCAACATTTCTGATTCCCACAAGTTTCCAAGTTCAAAGTTGGATTACTGATTACAGCAAACTAATAAATAAGTACCAACCCTAACACCTAAGAATCATATTTGCAATCTTGGCATCTCCATATTCAGATATTTAATTTAAAAACATGACATTTTTTTTTGCCACATTGTAACCAGATTGAAAATTGAGAATAATTCAGTTAACCCTAGCTTTTCATTTTAAGGAGTAAATAATTAAAGAGTCAATGACATGGTTTTTAAAGCAAATTCTCATTTTATCAATACTATTCCCAATTTGTTGTAATCATTGTATTAACACACTTTTTTTTTTTTATTTCCAAGACTAGGGTTACAAAGATAAGTAGGATATAGTCTGTCCCCTCATGTAGTCACACTCTAGTATGAGTTAGCCTTTTATAATGAATAAGTTTAATACAATGAGAAAAATGCTGTGCTGTTGATCTATATTAGGAACTATGAGGAGAGTAAAGATGGCATGATCAGCTTTCCCAAGTGATAGAATAATCTTTCATAAAGAAGGCACTTTGAGCTGGTTCTCAAAGGATGAGAAGGGTTTTCCAATTTGTCATAGTAGAGAAGGTCATTGGAGGTTGACACCAGTGTCTACATAGTCTTGTTAATGTGAAACAAAAGGACAAGAAATTGTAAATGATTCCATATGGCTGGAGCATAAGGAGTGAGGAAGAGGGCTTGTGAGCAGTGAGAAGGGTGTAAGCAATATTAGCATAATGAAACATCATAAAATATAATATAATTACCTATCTCCCTGAATTTATACCAGTTTAACACCAGGGCTTTATTTTATCACAAAAGCATGTGACTTGCTTTGTCCTAACTGATTTGATCTTGGTGATCAATGATAATATATATTGCTATCAAGCATGGCAAATTTATCATTGCTGAGTGGTTTCATGTATTGATTTTTTTAACTAATTCAGTTAGTGCCACAGAATGTTTGAGAAAGGGCGACAAATATAGACCCAATTTCATATTCAACATAAATATCTCAGAATTATGATATTTTATATTTGGGTAAATCATAGTTCTTTTCTGCTTCCTGGTTTTAGAGTTAACAAATTCTTCAGCCCTTCAAATGCCTTTTTTATTAACTGGTAAAAATGATTATTCAGACAGATGGTTTATTTAAGGATAGCAGTTACTTTTATTTCCCTTGGCATTAGAACCATCTGCTCTGATTGGGGGTTGGGGCTTCCAGATGTTGTTATTTCCGTAAAGCCTGTGAAGTCTTTGTTACCCATTATTTCGACTATGATATCTTACTCCCTAGAGAATAACAGCTGATTTATGTTATCCTCCTTATCAACACATGTAAAATATTCAGATATATAAAATCAAGAGAACATATTATTGGAGCTTAGAGTGTGGTGAGAGGTCTAAAGTCCCAAAAACAGAAATCCACAGAACCAAAGTATCAAGGAGAATCACAGAGAAAAGCAAAACAATCACCAGTCAAAATTCATAGAGGCAATATATACTTTGCATTGCACCAATGGTAGAAAATGGGGGATGCTGCGATTGGTTACCCCAAATAATGACTGTATTCCTCCCCACCTCCATCAGAGGCAACCTGCACTAAAGAAGGCTAACAGAATGGTAATAAAAAACATTGGGAAAGTTATTTTTTCCCACAATACCATGCCAATATTAATAATTAGCAATAAGAACTAGCACTTGCTTGGTATTTTTTATAATTCTTATATCTAATAAATGGTAGCTAAACATTTGTCTGGACCAGGGTTTCGGTCTTAGATTGGGAGCACAGATCATGCCAATTCACCTTGCCTTGAACTACACTAATGGAAAAGTATTTCTGATAATACTGTTAGTAAAATGTAATGAGTTAAGAAGGATGTATTCAAATATTTATAAAATAGGAGGTAAAAATAATAAAAAATACGTATTAAAAGGTTCAGTTTTAATGATTAATTTTAAAAACAACTATAAATGTTAATGTACTGTCCTTTTTAAGGGAACTATTCCAGGTAAAGTAAAGCTATCAAATGCTGTATGGCTCACACCAGTAAAACTTTAGAATCAAGTTAAGTGCTCAATAAGAGGGGGGCAATTGTCATATTAGATATGCTATAGTAGCTTGATAAAATGCATATAGAATAATGTGAGAAAAAATGCAAGATAAAAATTATACACGAAAATCACAACCATGTTAAAATACAATCATAAGACTTAAAGAGAAAGCACATACTTGTTGGTAATTAAAATGCGTGTGATATTTTTCTTTATTTTTAAACCGAAAATAATGATGTTTTGTTAGTTTAATAAAAAATAGATGGCTTTTAAGAAACATGAGATAAATAGCTCTTATTTATAGGTTATTTTATTTCAGTAATAGGCAAATCTGCAAGATAAGGATTGTTATCTCCTTTTAAAAAATGAAGTTAAAGATGGTATAATTGGACACACAGCAAGTAGAAGATCTAGGATTGAAAAGTGATTTGACTGCTTCTGAAATCAACCTTTATGTGCAGCTTTCTCCATGCCCTACCCCATGTTGCCGCCACACCTTCCAGAACTCCACCTTTCATTTCTGATCAATAATAGCAAGTGGATGTACTCCTGAATGTGAAAGCCTTCAAACCATGCCAGGTATCCTTTGCCCACCTCCCATATAACCTCTTTATATTCCTCATGTGAGTTCTAATATTTCCTGACAGAACTAAACATCAGCCCCCCAAACTAGTATTTTCTATCAGTGAGATCTTAAGTGCCGGATGGCGACTGTGGTTCTCCTCAAAATGTGTATTCTGAGGCCAAAATGAATTTTTTAACTTTTAGTTTTGAAACAATTTTTGACTTACAGAAAACTTTCAGAAACAATACAGGGTTTCTGATATCTGTTATTCATCTTCCCTTAATATTATATCTTGCATGTCATAGTAAAACTATCAATACCAGAAAGTTAATATGGGTATAATATTAACTAAACTACAGATTTTATTCAAATTTAACCAGTTTTTCCACTAATATGCTTTTCCTGTTTTGGGATTTTTAACTAGGATCCCACATTGCATTTATTATGTTTCCTTATTCTTCTCCAATCTGCAACATTTCTCCAGTCCTTCCTTATTTTTCATGTCCTTGACACTTTTGAAGAGTACTGAATAAATATTCTATAGAAGGCCCTTCAATTTTGGTTTGTCTGATGTTTTCTCATGATGAGTCTGAGGTTATGTACCAAGTACACTGATAGAGATCTTATATAACTATGGTTTAGGCATATAAACAACCCTGTGCATTGGGTAATATTATCTAAGATTTGTAAATGAAGAAACAGAGACTCAATGTAGTTAAGATTTTTTTTTTTTTTTTTTGCCATGTATGTCAATATCAAAGTGGTGTAGCTTGGATTTTAATCCACCTCTGACACCAAAACCACATATACCACAGTATTAAGGATAATTGAACAAGAAGCAAAAATTCTCAATTCTAGTTCTCATCTGCATTTAATGTAAACTATTGGTTGATCCCTTACATCTTGAAGAGATCTTATTTACAACAGGTTTAGACCCACCAGAATGTGGGTGAAGACCTAGAACATTTCTGTATTAGTCAGCAAAAGAGGTGCTGATGCAAAATACCAGAAATCTTTTGGCTTTTATAAAGGGTATTTATTTGGGATAGAAGCTTACAGTTACCAGGCCATGAAGTGTAAGTTACTTCCCTCACCAAATCTGTTGCCACGTGTTGGAGCAAGATGGGCTGCCAACATCTGCAAGTGTTCAGCCTTCCTCTTCCTCTTAAGGCTCCGTGGTCCCAGCTTCTTCCAATAAGTCTCACCTCTCTCCTATGGCACATTTCTCTCCAGGCTCAGCTGCTCTGTTCTCTCCACAAGGTCAGCTATAGACTATCAGATGAATGGCTCGTCTCTCTTCCTGGGGTCTCTGCCATGTCTAATGGAGTCTTCTCTTTTTCCTCACATATCTGCTTCTCTGTATATTTACTTCTTAGGGCTCCAGCATTAAAACTCCAACTAACTCCTCTGCCTTGTCATTTTCTCTATGATTTCCTGCCCACCGGGGGGAGAGGGGGCGGGATTCAACATCATACTGACGTGGCCCAATCAAAACCTTATCATAATTCAGTCAAGTACAAGTGAAACCTCTGAATCCAATACAATCTAATGTACCCAGAGGAACAGACCAATTTACAGACATAATCCAATATCTATTTTTGGAGTTCACCAATTACAAACTGCTACAATGTCCAAACTGAGATACACAATTCAATACACCACAGACATCATGACCAAAAAAAAAAACCAGAAAATGCCTCTATTATGAGAGTGTACATTGCAAAGAAGCAGAGCTAAGTTAAGAAATCAAAATCTGTAGGAGTATGGACCCTGTGATGCACCTTCCAAATCCCCATTCAACACTGAAGAAATTATATTCCCAGCTGCCATGAGTGCTGCTGCATGATGGCTCTCAGCTGCCAGCCTTTCTAGATGATGTACTGGGTAGGAGAAGCTGTCTGAAATCCCTAGGGTCAGTCTGCATCCAATGACTGGTAGCTTTCAATGCTGACAGACTTGGCCCTCTCACTTCAACACAGGATAATTCTAAAGTATCATCCTGGCTTCAGAAACCCCTCTCCCAGAGTATAGTCAGTGAGGCTTTTGCTGAGACTATATTGCAGCCAAACTTCTTCCTCTACCCAAACCTGCTGCTTCCTTCCTTTCTCTTGTACAGTCATGAACCCAAGAACACTCCCTAAGAAACTTCCTATGATTGATTCTTCATCTCATAGTCTGCTGTCTGGAGATTCTATCCATCAAGAAGTTCTACTAGCTCTGAGTCCACATCCATTGTCAACTACCAGGACACTGACTAGGCTGAATGGTCAAATGGTGAGATAAAGCGGTCACAGTGAGTCATTCAAAAGATTAAGATGTACATGTGGGGGCAAAAAGTGCCCAAGGAGTGAAGAAGGAAAACTTTTTGATAGTAGTCAAGTCTTTTCAGATAAGGTCCCTGTGATACACAGAAAATTGATCCCCAGAACCTCTGTGTATGTCACCTTACATGATGAAAGGGTCTTTGCAGATTTGATTAAGGTTAATGACTTTGAGATAGGGAGATTATCCTGGATTATCCAGGTGAGCCCAGTCCAATCACACTGCTTCTTAAAAACAGAGGATCTTTCCTGGCTGTGGTCAGAGAAGGAGACATGACTATGGAAGAATGATCAGAGAGAGATGCAGTATTTAAGATGGAGGAAGGGGAGCAACAGCCAAGGAATATATGTAGCCATTTAAAACTGGAAAAGGCAAGGAAACAGATCCTCCCCTAGATCCCCTAGATCCTCTTTCATAGATCCTCTAGAAAAGAAAACAGCCCTGCTGGTGCATTGACTTTAGCCTAGTAAGACTTGGACTTCTCACCTACACAGCTATAGTTCTATATATCTTCTATAGAAGGTAAATTTCTGCCATATTAAGACATTAATTTTGTGGTGATTTCTTACAGCAGCAATAGGAAACCAACACAGATATTGGTACCAGGAGTGGGGTGCTGATGTAACATATATTTTAAAATGTAAAAGTGTCTTTGGAAAAGGGCAATGGACAGAGGCTAGAAGGATTTTGAGGAACATGATAGAAAAAGGCTAGATTAACTTGTAGAAAATATTAGTAGAAATATGGATGTTAACTCTGTCAGTGAGGACTTAGAAGCAGGGTAGAAACAAAACAAAACAAACAAACAAACAAACAAAAAACACTAAATCTTCATGGAGAGTACCAAAATTGTCATGAACAGGTTTTTAGTAGAAATATGTACACTAAAGTCACTCCTGGTGAGGGTTCAGAAGGAAATGAGGGATTTGTTTTTATAAGCTGAAGGAAAGGAGATTTTTATATAGTGGCAGAATGTTTTACAGAATTGTGCCCTTCAGTTATGTGGAGAGCAGAACTGGTAATTGATTAAATTGGACATTTAACTGAAGAGATTTCTAAGCAATGTGTTGAGGTTCCAGCCTGTTTCTTCTTGCTACTCATAAAAAATGTGATAAGAAAGGAATAAATTGAGGAAGAACTGTTAAATGAAGTAAAGCAGGACTTGATGATTTTAGAAATCCTCATGTTCTTCAAATTGCAAAAGACACTAAAATTGAGAGATTAACTGTCAGGAAAGCATGATGCAAAGAAAAAGGCAGGGGTATGGCTGTACCACATCTTGCTAAAACTTAGAAAAATTAAAAAGTCAGAGTATTCAGTCACACAAACAATTCTATTAGGAGATTAAGAGGTTCATTTTCAGATCACCTCAATTAAACTGGTGGGCATCTAGGAGGCTTAGGGCATTGCCCTTCAGCCACCTCAGCAAAAACCACAAATAGATATGGAATTATCTGGGGAAAATCTGTCTAGGATCCTCTTGTTTAATATAGTAAATCTTATGTCATACTCAGGGAACCACGGGTTTGAGAATTTTAACCTGCAGAAACACTGCTAGTTAGAACAGAAAAAGTTAAGGAGAGTACAAAATTAAAGAAGGCGTTTAGAACCACAGAATTCTATAGGCAGGAAACGGTCTGATACAACCACTCAGTTGCAAACATGTGCTACATTTCATGAACAAGTGAGGGTAACTCAGAGTGCAGAGCTGGAAGCCCAGATAGCTGGAGCCACAGAGGAATAATCCCAGGCCTTGAAACCTAATGTAGTTTGTCTGGCTGGATTCTGAAATTGTTTGGTACCAGTGATTCTTTTTAATTGTATTTTTTACCCTTTTGAACCAGAATGTCTGTTGTTACTTTCTGTCTGTACTATCATAGTATTTTTAGACGCAGATAACTTTGTTATTTAGTTTCACAGGTTCATAGAGGGAGAAGAACTGTGCCCCAGGATGAATTATACCAAGAGCCTCTCCCATACCTAATTTAGATTAGTTAGATGATAAGACTTTGTACTTCTGAGATGAAGAGATTTAGAGAGATTTTGAACTTTTTGAATTGATGCTGTAATGGATTGAGATTGAACTGAGACTTTTGTGGAGGTTGGGATGGGATGAATGTATCTTGCCTGTGAGAATAACGGTACTCTTTGGGAACTAGAGGATGTACTTCAGTGGACAGAGTAATTGACTCAGAGTAACCAGGTCCTATATATGTTACCTTACATGGCAAGGGACTTTGCAGATGTGATTAAGGTTAAGGACCTTGCGATGGGACATTATTCCAGATTACCCCAAACATATGATTCCTGAAAAGAACTTTTCCCAGATGATGTGAAAGGCAAAGGGAGATGTGACTACAGCAGAATGGTTAGAGGGAAGAAATCTTGCTGGCTTTGAAGAGGAAGGAAGGCAGTCCAGGGCCAAGGACTGTGGGTGGCTGTTAGAAGAAGGAAAGGGCAAGAAAACTGTTTCTCCCCTAGAGCCTCCAGAAGGAGCATAGCCTGTTGACACATGGTCTTAGCTCAAGGAGGAGTGTTAGACTTCTTACTTACAGAAATATGAGATAATATATTTACATTACTTTAAGTCATGCATTTTGTGGTAATTTGTTATGGCAGCAAAACAGAAGTATTATACCATCTTTAAACTATCTTCCACTATAGTATATGAGATAATGTAAGAGGAACTAAATGGTTTCCTATAACAATTGAGAGTGTGATGATGAACAATTGTGGTGAAGAACAAGAGATAGGAGCCAATTTGGTCTCTCTTTTAGAGAAGAAACTTCTTTTCTCCAATATTTTAAATATAAAACACATTTATGAAAACGTGAATTAATGTTTCGGAATAGATAAACCAAAATGCAAAGCAAAAGATTTATATTAAAAACTGTCCCTCTAGCAGGCACTCAACCACTGAGCTACACCCACTCCCTCTTTTCTCATTTTAATTAATTCTAAATTTTATTAGGAATAGTATCAATTTATTATTCCTATTTTCACAAATTAGGGAAAGAAGCTGTGCAAGTTAATAATCCCCTAAAAAACAAACAAACAACCTCCCCCCCAAAAAAAACAAAAAAAAACCCTATCCCTCTTAAATCAGACCTAAGATTATACCAAAGAAATTTGGGGTGCTTCATTGCATGGGGAAATAATTTATGATCCACTTTTATTACCTTATATTTTTCATTGTACATGGCTGCAATTACAAAGCATTTCTTCCTCTTGAATGTTTTCCTTTTCACTGAATTCAAATGAAATTGCTTATTTTATCTCATCTGATTTGACTGAGATACTTATATTGTAATAATGCTGAGAGACCAATTTTCTAGAAGGGATGGTGTCACAGTTTTGTTTTTTTTTTAACTTCTTGGGAAATTTCTAATGGTGTGTGGGCCTTCATTGTTGCAAAATTAGTTGTTCTTATATAAAAAACAGAAAAGAATTAGCAGTTTATTTTTGAAGCAATTATAAAATTTATACTTATATCCAGTTTGGTAGAAAAGTTTCATGCAGTCACTGAATTTGTATGACAGTTTTAATGTATTATGTAAATACAAATGCAGAATAAGAAATGGGTTTATATCTATAGAAAAGTAAGTATAAAACCTATGTCACTAGACACATGCTGTTTGAGGGAGAATGTGTCATTCTTTAAGGTCAAGTGAAATTTCTTTAATTCCTTTACTAATTTTTGAAGTGTCATTGGTCATATTCAACCACATTTTTTTTTCTGTGATATTCCACATTGGTTTTATTCTTGTTTTTCTTTTCAAGTTTTCTGTCATAGGATCTCTAGCAACTTATTTTTTTCAAATACAGAAAGTATGCTGTGGCCAATGTAGTGGATTCATATATATATGCATAAGTGTATATATATATATATATGTATATACACACACTCAGGTTTTAATTGTTAGTTTGGCTAGAAACAGTATTTGTAGAACAAATTAACTTTAAAGAAAATTTGCTTACTATACAATTTTGTCTAAGATTGTTCTGCTACAGTTTAAAAAACAAAAGTAAGTGGAAAGAACAGTAACTATGAATATTGTATATATGGTAGAGAAAATAATGACGTCATAATTTGCGTCTTTTTTTGTCCTGATATTATTTGTAAAATATTGAATATTTGAAGTAGTATGCAAATGGTAGAAATGAAAGCATTTTATTTATCTCCTATTTGTCATGGGTAATTTCTGACAAGAAGATAAGAGGAATAATAAATAGCTTAATTGCTTAATTTGCGGCAAGCCTATAACAATTTGAGGATATAATATTTTGGAAGCTCCATGAAATGTCTGATTTTATATATCATTTATCCTGCTTGTCCTTAGTTATAGAGAAACTGAA
>PVKH010040538.1:0-11053 GCA_004027955.1 Chaetophractus vellerosus | reverse complement strand
CCCCATCTTGTCTTTTTACATAAGGTTCCATATTAAAAGGAATCCAAGGACAGGACGTTCGACCTACTCTGAGTTACTTTAGAGGGAAGTAATAAAGTAACTTGAAGTTGTCTCTTTCTATCCCTGCTGGAAATAAATCCTCCCTACTCTGTATGCCAGTTAATTTTGTTTATATTTTCCTGACACATTCACTAAGTTCTACTAACGGTAGGATTATATGTTACACTTTCCTTCCCCACTAGACTGCCCTCTCCAGGAAGGCAAGAAACAGCAGTGCATCATAAAGAGCCCTTAGCCAGGGCTTAGCAGTCCTTAGACTGAGTCCTCACAACATTCATTGCACATACCATGCTGGGTTATTGTGCACAAGTTATTTAAACCCAGCCCATTGCCTTATTTTAATACAGGGATGATAATGCCAACCTTATCAAAATTGCATGATCATTTGAAGCATCAGTGAAATACTGGTTACTTTTATTTATTTGTTTCTGCAAACCTCCAACTGTACACAGCCCAGTGCTTTCATCCATTTGGGGTTCAGTAAATGCCTATTGAGTAAAATGAATTGTTTCAGTTACTCTTGCTGCCTAACAAATTTCCGCAAAACTTAGTGGCTTAAAACAGCAACCTTAGGATTTTCCCTGAATTGGTATATATTTTATTAATGTATTAATTGTATAAAGGAAGCCTTTCTTTCGTGCAAGAAAACCACTCTGTAGACATCCTTGGGTAAACTTGCTATATAGAGGGGTTTTCTTTTCCAGTACTAGAATTAGATTAATGCCATTTACATCATATATTAGACACTCACAACTGGTGGCATTTTTCCTTTTACTATATGAACAAATAAAAAATCATAGGCACCACCCAAATTATGTTGGAATCCTGCTAGGTGAAAATATGTCTAAGAACTACATGAAATCTAGTTTCCAGATGGAATTCCCTTCTTGCCAATTTTGGGAATATTTTTTAAAGTTTCCCTTTAGAACCCATCTAGGTGAAGTGAAACTTTTCTTTTGGAAGATAATTGGAGAGAACACATGTAAAATGTGAGGCATTTCATATGGACACTATCCATGTTCACAGATACCTTATGAATGCCTTTGGGTTATCTAATGCAAATTGTCTGTTTCCTGTTTTCTGAAAAGTAGTGACTACCAAGAATTCGCTGTGTGTAAGGAATACGTTTCAAAATGAAGCTTTTCTTGTAGGATAATTTCAAATATGTTATCTGAAGAGATGAGAATCCCTTACATTTTTATAGCGTGTTTACTTTTCAGAGTACATTGTGACCTCTTGCAAGTTAGGAAAGGTAAGTGCTATTACTATTATATATGGGCAAAGCAGCAAATAAACATTACAGATATGCCATTTTAAATATGCTAGAAGTATTTTGATTTAATTGCAGCCTTGTTTTAGTGGTTGGTTGGAGAGCCATATGACTCTTGCTCAGCCTGAAGTTTAGTAAAATGAAGAAGAATATGTACTGACTGAGTAGAGTTACCTCTTATATTTGCCACAAATTCGTGTGTGACACAAATGAGTGTCTGAAGGGTTCTGTAATTGCCGTATGGGCTGTTTCACCTGGTAAATATTTGCCCATGCTGAGTATGACCAAGAACCAGTGGTTCCAAACTTATCCAAAAAAAGCATTATTTCATAATATGAAAACAAAGTTCATATTTCTCTACTCGATAATAGTAAAAAGACAGCTATTAAATCTAAATTTTATAATGTCTTAAAATTTTCTTGCATTTTATTAGCCACAATTAATGCATACATTTGTAAAGTAGTAACATATACATGTGTCAAATGACACATTAATCATACCAAAGGCAATTCTTGATATGCATATGAATTAACCCCAATGAAATAACCCCAATGTCCCTCAGGGGTCCATGCTTTGTCCGTATATAATAGTAAGACAAAGAATTTCATCAGGTGTCCCACCTTTGGGAGGTAAGTGGCTCATAAGAGTATCAGAGAAAAACACCTCAATCCAACCAGTGTTTATGAAGCATTTGTCGTGAGCCATTCACAGTTCTCGGCACTGGAGAAACAGTAGTATGGACCCTGCCATCAAGGAACCGAAGTGAAAAATAAACTTTTCAAGAATAGCAGTAATGAAGATAAAAACAAAGCCAGCCTGGAGACAGAGCAATTAATTGTCACGGATGGCAAAGGAGGTGATGTCTTAAGATGGGTTTTTAAAAAGATAATTAGTGGCTGAACAGTTAGACAAGAGACAGAGCAAGAACATTTCTCAGAAAAGCAGGGCAATTATGATGAGTTCAGGGTTGGGAGAAAACCATGCTAAAACATTAAAAAATGATTTGGTTATGTTTAATTTTTTACAACATGCTCAGAGAGAGGTACAGCTAAGACAAGTTTTAGAAGGAACTGGGAGATTCTAGGAATGGTTAATATATAAATTAAGCATATTGTTGGGAATTGATATTTTACCCCAAAATTATTTTAAAAATCATTACAGGAGAAGTTAGGATAGATAATATAGTAAGTGAATTAAATAACTGAAGAAAAACTATATCCATAAATAGGAATGTTGGGTAGTTAGAGCAAAGCCCTCTACCACATACTTTGTCCATATCCCTACCCACTCCCATTTCTGAGTAATGGTCTCCATGAATGACTTGTCTTTCAAGAAAAGACCAGCCAATTGGAGGGAACAAAGCACATACAAGCCGCTTGGGAAGACTGCACCACCGAGTGTTAATCGATGGGCAGTGAAGGTCCCTTAGTGCGAGGCAGCTCCTGAAATGACTAAAATAAGAGAAGGGACTAGGGCATGACAAGGGAGATCAGTATGCTACATATCACGTGTCAATGCCAAGAGATGGTAGTGGCTGCTGGAAGGGCTGGATTTTGAAAAAGGTTGAGGCCCAGTCTGTGTTCAGAGCCAGAGAGTATTTTTTATCAACTAGTGAAGTCTGCCAAAGAAGGGGGAAATGGGTGTAGTTGGATCCCTGACTTAGATTGTGTGGACCATTTGATTTGTCTTGCTCCAGAAAAGGATAAGTCATTACTTTCTAGATATAACAAGAATTAAGCTAAGAAATTAATGAAAAGAACTACATTTAAGCACAAGTGAAGTTTGCTACATACATCATCTTATACTTGCCATGCTACCAAGCATCTTTTCCTGCTCCCTAGGCTTTAGGAAATCATCTTTTTGTCAAGTTGCTTATCCTCAGCACATTGCCCACTGAAAGCTAATTCGTCCTCTTTTCTCAATAATCACCCCATTTTTCTGAAGTTTACAGTATCATCCTTTTTGTGCTCTATGTAGGGCAAATCATAAAAGCACCTGAGGTAAATGAGATTATTTATTATCTGTCTACCTTCCTACCTGCCCATCCATCCATCCATTCACCTACCTTTGAATGAAGTCTCCTTATAAAAATGGACATTCCTTTCAATAGTATTGGAAGTACAAATGCTCTTTTTCTTTTAATTTGTGTCTTATCTACCTTGATGTAGCATATCTTGAACAGTTTTTTACTTTTAGCATGAAAATGTAAAGCTAACATTTATTCACTTAGAGCATGTCCCTGAAGAGGACCAGGCAGGATGGAGAGTAGTTTTGTGAACAAATTTCTATCTATGTTGAGACCTTTCAGGAGTCATGGTTTTCTTGAGGTTCTGGCCAAAGTGTGAGACGTTTGCTTGGCAATCCTGGGATGGGTTTCCCAGAAGAGGTAGAATTTTCTCCATTTTCAACAATGGGTGGATTTGTCTTCCCCTGACATGTTTTACAGAAGGCCTTGCACAGGGTTATCTAGAGTGTTCCACTAGACAGAGTGATTGTCTCAATAGATTCTCTTGGCTGGTGGGACAAGAGGAAATGGGACGTAGCTGTAAGTTTGGGAAAAAGGGAGGTGGTGCTGAACAAGAGTCAATATCTGAAGACCTCACATGAAGAGTCTTCACATTCAGCTGCACCCACACACACTTTCCATCTACCCACCTTACACTTCGTGGCTTCTCTTCCTTGTCTTGTGAAGCTGCTTTGGCCACTCCGTTTGTTCATGGCATCTACAAGTCTTTCCAGAGCTCGTGCTATGTACTGTGGGCAATGTGATGAACAGGGAGCACATAGCTCCAGCCCTCATGGACTTTTCACTTTAGTGGGGAGAGACAGAAAATAATAATTTGCAGCTATTTACTGATTATGTGCTGGGTGCCAAATTCAAAGTTAGACTCTGCAGTCGATGCCGCCAGTGGCCTGCCCGTCCCCCTCTGCACTCACCATGTCCATGCAGCCAGCCTGATAGCCACCTGCAAGCACCTTTGTCTCTCGCTGAGGGCCTTCTCTGACTTCTGGAACCAGCTCTACTTAAGACTAGGGCAGGCAAGAATGGAATTAAAAGCCCTCGCACACCAGTCACCTGCAATTCATGAGTGATGGGAGTTGGTGATAAATACCCCACCTCCTTCATTCCTCAAGAAAATAACTCTGAAGGGTGTGCTCTCCGCCATTTCCCAGAGTTTCCCAGTGGGTTTGAGCCCCAATTTCCCACAGTGGTAACTGACTTGATAACCACCCCTTATCAACTTCCTTCCCTTCCCTGTATCAGTGTTTTCTGGGATTGTCTTCCACTCAAATCCTGTTCTGGGGAAGCCAGAACCAAGACAGGTGCAGCACATACATTATCTCATCTAATTCTCACCACATTCCCAAGATAAACATTATGATCCCCATTTTACTGATGAGGAAATGGGGGGGCAGGAAGTTAGTTAACTTTTATATTCCAAATCTTTCCTTTTCATTTTACTGTGAAGGGCCTGGCCATGATATGGTCTCCTAGAAAAGTGCAGCCATGTGGTGAATGAATTTTTCAGCAAAAGAATAAATCCAATACTTATTGATCCAAATCATTGTAAGCACTGTCAGTAATGCAAGAGGTGGAACTTTGTTCATTCATTCTGCAAATATTTCTCTCCTACCAAGTGCCAGCCACTCTGCTCCATCCTGAGTGTAGAGTGGCAGATGAAAAGATACCCTCAGAGACCATCAGAATACATCCCAATTGTGATATGTTTTTACTGTAGAATTAGAGGTTTCTGTGATATTGAGCTCTTACACTACTAGTCAAGAAATGTCCAAAAATAGCAAACTGATTTTCAAGTATACATTCAGATGCCAGGCAAACAGCTGTATGTGAAATGAAGCTAGTTTCTCTTTTACTCTTTGGATACAACTTTTTATTTTATACTTCCCCCCTACTAGAGTACAAATGCCTTTTGTGGGTAATGTATGTTTCTACCACTACACTGAATTTGAATAAGGACTAATGACAAATATCTGAGTATAATTAAATGCAGGATCCACATCAACTTATAAAATTAGATGTAGGCCCCTACTGAAAGTACCTTTGCTGTGGAGGTATTGAGTGTGTTAAAAGGTATTTTCCCCACACTTCTATTCAATTAAAAAGAGATAGAGAGAGAGAAGCTATTGATTTAAATCAGTGGGAAGAAATTGGTGTTTAGCCTTGTTGGCATCCTAACTACAAAAGAAACAGATGTCCTGGTGGGTTCCATTCTGAGAGCTCTGATGGTTACAGTTGACTAGCGATTTGCACCTTGCTTCAAATTGCTTAGGATGTATTATGGCATTATCTATGAAAATACTTTGGCCCTAAGAAAAAAAGACAACCTCTAGACACAAAGATCGAAGCTCTGTGGCTGTGGAATGACAGAGCAAGAAGATCTGGTCATGGAGGAGCCATCTTTTGTCAAAAAGGGAAATTCTACAAGCTTGTTTTTTGTAAGCCCCCTTTCTTCCATTACCTGTCTCCTGCTTTGGTTGCATGCTTTCTCCTATGGCACACTTCCTGTATCAAAAGGCCTTGGTGCTTTGCTTTCAGCTGCCTGCCCTAGACTTCCTCCCTGTTGGCTATCCCAACTTCCATGCAAAGCCTCATTTCATGACATGATAAAACAGTGTCCCTCTTGGACTCTTTTCACTTTCTTAGAGTTAGTAAAAGATGGAAGAGTATTAAAGACCCAAAGGATACACTGTAGTAGTGGAATTTCCAGTACTGAGAAAGGCCTCTTAGGGTAGGGGAGGCATTTTGAACCATATTTCTATCTAATATTTGACTCCCATACCTGCGGGATTTTGCTTCCTAATAATCTTCCCTCTTGTCCCCATCCCCGCTGGGTCTCTTCTATAGAGGATTTAGTTTATTCCTGAAATAAGTGAGACTTCTTTCAATTTCCTCCTGCCCCCCATTACATTTTTTCCTGAAACTTCATCCATGCCTTTCCCCTCCTTTCCTGTCTAAAAGAAGGAATTATCATGGACACATCCTTAAATAAACTCCTCTGCCTTTGCCATTAGTCCAAACTCTTCCACTTCTTTCTCCAGAGGGTAGATCAATCTATTAAGCCCCCTCCCCTTTTTTTAGCTTTTGTAATCTCCCTTCCAAACTAAATCCTTTCCTTCCACATCCAAATAAGTTTGTCTTCCCATTAAAAAACAAAATTTCTTCAGTTGACTGTAATATCCTGAACAAGCTTATCTTCTGTCTTCCTTTTCCTATCAATTTTCCTAAATAAAGAGAGACTAGTAACTGAGCCTACTCATGTGGTCTTGGTCCTCATTTTTCATGAGTCTTCTACAGGTTTTGGTGCTTTGACCATCCCTTCCTTTTCAAAACCAGCTTTCCCGTGTCTTTTCTCATAGTTTCCTGGTTCTCTTCTCACCTGTCCATCTACTTTCCTAGTTACTCTTCTCCCATTCCCGTTTTTGTGTTTCTTCACCCTACCCCTTGACAGTTTTATGTGGTGTGAACTTAATGTCTTTCTTTACATCTGAGTTTTCAGATAAGCTCATTTTCGACATCTCTTTCTGGTCATTCCACTGGCCTCAATTTATTTTGTCTAAAGTTTAATCCATCTTGATTTTCCTTCTTCCTGTATTTTTTTATATTAATGGCAACACTATTATTCCAAACTCAAACACTAGTTACTCGTGACCATTCAATTTTTCTTGTTCCTGCATGTATGTAGTTGTCAAGTATTTTCAAGCCATTTTTTATTCCTTATTTCTTGAGTTGTTCCCGGCTTTTTATTCCCATTGGTATTATCCAAGGCACTCTTTCCAGTTACCTCAATAAAACTTGCTTACTTTATATTCCAACCTTCTTTCCCATTGCTGTACTTTATACATTGAGGATCATGCATTGGACTTATTGGTGCAATGTGCTTTTGCTCACACCACCTCTGCAGAATCATGTTCCTTACTTCTTGGTCTACCCCATTATTCCTTGAGATTCTGAAGGAATTTCCTGCCCCTAAACTCTTAAGACAGCTTCTCACACTTCTGGTGCATTGTCTTGTTCATAACTAGTAAGGGCAATAAGAATTCTGATTCCACTCTACCTGGATTGACCCACTTCTATCGCTTACCAGCTGTGTGACCTTAGCTAGCTACTTAAATTTTCTGAGCTTCATCTTCATCTAACTGAACTCATAAGGTCCGGACTTGAGGTTTGCTTGGAGGATTAGAAACAATATATGTTTCTAGTATAGGAGACAACTCCTAATATTGTTTGTCACACAGTTGCCACTCAATCAATGGATATTTGTTGAATGAAGAAGTCTCTCCACATAGAGTAAGAGATGCTACAGAGAGCAGGCCGAGGCACAGAGTAGCCGTTAAGCAATTGGTTGCACAGTGATTGGGCTGGAATTTTAGGAGACAAACACCTGCCACCAGTTTCCTCCATCACTTCAAAAATATGTCCATCAGGAACCAGAGAAGATTAGGCTGGGTGAAACTCTGACTCATCATCCATCAGGTGGAGACATTTGCCTGAAGACATCCCCTCAAGACAATAAAACCAACATTCTAAAATAGGATTTCCACTGTTTGTAGTGACCGCAACCATCCTTGGTCCCATTTTCTGAGCTGAGCATTGCATTCACTATTTCCCAAGCTTCAGGGAATTCTGCCCTTGCATGCATTTTCAAAAATAATAGCTATTGGTTGTGCTACAGTGACTTTGCCAATTCCCTTAGCTTTCATACACTGCTGATATGATTTAAAAGTTCTCTCAGCTTTTCTTTCTCTATTTTCAGTTTGCTTTTCCCTTCACAAGTGATACCCACTTGGACTTAATGATTAGATTTGCATGCTTTTCAAAATAACCCCCCAAAAATGTTAATGGTTCTCTATATAAGTTAAAGGAAGCAAAAATTGTTTTATGATAGTATCCGTTTTTTTTTTCCTGCAATAGAAGTACATTTGCATGTCACAGAATATGGCTTTGAAGTCAATTACCTGGATCTGAATCCTAGCTCAAGCATCTCTAGCTTTTTTAGTTGAGGCAAATTTATGCCGATGAGAACTTCAGTTGGCTCCTCTACAAAATGGGGATAATAATTAAACCTATTTCATATGGGAAAAAAAGTGTCATTAGGGAAACAAATGAAGACAGACAAGTAACTGTTCAGGGAACCGCACATAGTAAGAGCTTAATATGTATTAGCCATTAATATTGACATTTTTCATAAATCTTTTATAATTAGCAGCTTCATTGTTGATTTATACTTTAACTGTCCAGATTATATTTATTTCTTCATGCAATGATGTTTGCCGATAATTTATGTCTTGTTGGCTTGGATTTTTCATCCCTAAGATGAAAGTTGCACTTAGTGGGTCAGGCTTGATGTTGTCCCAACTACCTTCCCTTTCCACTATCAATGTCTGAGTTGGGATATTGTGGGCAAGAAGAAATAGAATGGAAAATGTCCCTTATTCTATTCTATAATGAAGATCGTTCAACATGGAATTCAATGAGTCTCAGCTTTTCTTTTCCCTGTCTCAACGACCTAGCATAGTCCCATCAGTTTCAGTAACTAGTTGATTCTCCTGGGGTTACAGGTTCAAACCAAACAAACTCCCCTGGGTCCAGGACAGCTGCCTGTCTACACAGTGACTTCATGTAAATTAGAGAAAGATGACCTCTTCTGAGCAGAGGCAACCCCGTAGTTTCAGAGCTTGTCAATTTAGGCTCTTTTTGCGCGAAAAGTAGTCCCTTCTTTGGAGTGGGGGCAGGTGGGTTGTCGCCTGAACCTGAGCACAGGTGGTGGCAGTGAGCTGACCCCCACCTTGGCTCAGCACAGCCTTGCCTGGAGGCCCCGACCCCATGGGTCGCTCTTGTTCTAGGAGGCAGCAAGCTTCTCCCACATTGCTAAAACAACATGCCTGCCCAGGTTCCAGCCACCAGTCTGTCCCCTTTAATGCGACACGGACCTCCAGGAACTTCTGAAAGCCATGCAGGCAAAAGCATAACACTGGCATTTAATGAAATGGCAAACTTTTAAATTTATTTTTATTTATTTATTTTGAGAGGGATGAATGATGGCAACCCGTTCTTTTCTAAGATTGTTGCATGACAGTGCTCAGGAAATCTGCATTTTGATAGCAAATGTGTAGCCTATGGAAGAAGAAAAAACTGCATTTCTCAGCAGTTGCTGCTGTGTCATTAATATGTTCCTTCAGCAAACCTCTCCATCCTGCCTTCCCAGCCCCGGGCAGCTATCTGTCACACTGCGGGGAGAGGTCCCTGCCACCTGCGAGCTGAGAGGGAGCCCCATGGCCTGTTTGCACTGACGTGTGCGGTGGACTTGAAACGAGGACAGGGAGCGGTCCCCGTCCAGATAACTGTGGAACCTGCAGAGGTCAGCTCGGGGTGGCTGCTGCAGGGCTGGGTGCTGGCAAACCTGCCAAGGCTGCTTTCTCATGTCCAAGTTGCAGTTCTTGTGGCTTTCAATGTTCAATCCCATTATTCCTACTCAGCCCGATTTTCTACGAATGGCTTTTCAGGTTCTGCACACCCTCAACAATCATATAAGACAGAAGAAGTGCTCTTGGCTTTCTTCTATAGGGGGAATATGTTCCAAAAATGGAATGAAAAATGGCCAGAGGAGGAGGGAGGCCACCATATGCTGTCCTTAAATTTATGTGCCTAAGCCTGGAGAGTCAGCAAAATGTTTGTGACCCAATACCTCTTGTGGAATTGCAATAAAGGGATAATATACTTAGAGTTTGGACTGATCTGGCACTTCACAATGCTGTGTATTGTTGACTCTAAAGTACTATATATAAGATGCCCTTGCTATTTTATACCCCTTTAGAAAACATTGAATTATGATATAATACCTTATTACCCATTAAAATTTGTCCCTTATACTTACTGAAAGAGAACTTTTGGAGCTATTTTGTACACAGACTTTTGTGATACATCACTCTTTTGCACACACAAACGGAAAATGAAAGTGAAACAAATTGGTTAAGGTAGTCCTAAACCTTCAGAGTGTGAACCTTCTCTTTCACTTTGCCACTCAGTCAGTGATAGTCATGTTTTCTTTCCATGTGGAATCATCCTCTGTGACATCAAAAGTGGTGATTCAGCATTTCTTTAAAAAAAGCTCAATAAGAAATGTGAAGCCACTGGTTCTGGGCTCTTAAGCCAGCTTTCCAGTGACATAGAACCAGCCTGTTCCAACAACCAAGAGAAATGTCTCCTGTTCTTGAAATCAAACACTTATCAAAACTCTCTCAAGTTCAGGTATTGGAAAAATCTGGGTCATATGCCTCCACTTGGCACTGTTGATGAATAAGTTGTTCACCACCTTCCCTGCCCCTTCCCAAGGGCTGAAAGAGCGCCCCACTGTTGCTTCCAGAATTGTCACGCAAGGCCCCAGGACCCACTGGGCTGCTCTTGACGCTGTTGTTGAGGATGCCAGCACCTTCAGAGACAACGAGCGCCTTGTGGCTACGCGCCATTGAGCGCCACAGGTTACGACACTGTGGATTTGGAGAGACACCCTGTTTCCAGAGAGCGAAATGTGGAAAGTAAAAGTACGTCTTTGGGGCTGGCCATATAGCCCAGTAGATAAGGGCGCCAGTATACCACATGGGAGGCCCTGGGTTCGGTTTCCAGGGACCTCTCCTAGCGGGCAGACCGCCTTGAGAAGGGCAAGCCGCCATGGGCGGGCAGAGCCACCGTGGGCAGGGCAA
>PVKH010040537.1:0-11052 GCA_004027955.1 Chaetophractus vellerosus | reverse complement strand
ACCTTTGGCATACAGGCTCAACTATCTCAGAGTAACAAATTGGCCACCTGGCCTTCTCCAAATTTTGGCACGCAGGCCCAAACTTTTCACAGCAACTAGTTGAAAACCTGGCCTTCCCTAATCCATGGGGGACAGTAACAGCCCCCTCAGACCTATGGGGTGCTGACCTTAACCGCCCTAATCTTTGAGGAATGTGCTCCACCTTTCCTGTACCCTGGGGCAGAAAAACTCTCCCAGAACATCAGGTGGGGAAATCCAGGCTCTTCAACCTCCCAGGCAAACTCACCCTCTCCGGACACATGGGTGGGGTTCCATCCTTGGCCCAAGGCGATGTCTTGATTCCAGATCTCAGCTTCCATGATTTTCTCCTTAAAGCTGTTTCTCTTTCAATGTCCCCTTTCCATGTCCTTTTTAGTCCAAGTGCACAGTGGTGTTGTTCATACAGGTCTCTCAAAAACTTGGTTGGTTTAGCATGCAGGAAGCAGGGGTCCAAGCCATCAGACAGTAAAACTTTCCACAAGTCTTTCCTAGATAGCTCCATCTTCAATTCTGATTTACAATTTCCAGTTTTAGCTAAATGTTCAAATGGGGCACTTTGAATTGGACACTTAATTTCCACAAAGTTGGAAGTTCCCGGAATCAGTTTCTGTTTTCTTTGTGCCCAAAAGTTCAGTCCTTAGTGTATTTCTTTCATCTAGTATTTTGCTATAAGCTACAAGGAGAAGCCAAGCAACATTCTCCGGGTTTACTTTGGAAAGTGTTGCAGCTAAATGCTCAGGTTTGCCATTTTCAAATTCTGTCTTCCCTATAACAACAGGAGTTAATCTTGCTTAGTTCTCTGCAACTTTAAAACATGCATTGCCTTTCTTCCAGTTTCCAATTATACTTTCCTCATTACTTCTAAGGTATCATAGAAAGTCTCTTTAGCATCCATATTACTATCAACAGTCTCATTAAAGTGATCTAGGCTTTTTCCATCAAGCTTTTCACAATTCCTTCCAAAAATACCCCTTACCCATTTATAAAACCGTTCCAACATTTGGTAATTGGAAAAGACACTTCCCCACTCCTCGGTACCAATTCTGTTTTGGTCAGCCACAGGCGTGCCTTTTGAAATATACCAAAGATTGGTCAGTCTTTATAAAGGGTATTTATTTGGGGTAGAAGCTTACAGTTACCAGGCCACAAAGCATAAATTTCTTCCCATACCAGAGTCCATGCCCTGGAGTAAGATGGCTGCCGATGTCTCCAGGGTTCAGGCTTCTGGATTCCTTTGTTCCTGGGGCTGCGTTTCTCTCCGGGCTTAGCTTGTTTCCTTCACGAGTTCAGCTGAAGACTATGGGACTCTCTGCGTTGCGTCTCTCCACAAGGCCAGCTGTGGCTTATCCGGCGATCGGCTCACTCCAACATCAGAACTGCTTTTCAAATCTCCTTCTCCAAAATCTCCTCTCTGCTTCTCTCTAATCTCTGCTTCTACTTGAGACCACCCCCACCAAGGGGTGGGGCTCAATGTCTCACTGACGTGGCAATTAACGCCCTACTCATAACATAATCATGCCCAGATGAACAGATGAGCTTACAAACATAATCTAACTTATATTTTTGGAATTCATAATTAATTCAAACTCAAACCACTACACCCATAGACAGTCCATCAGACAGCTTTTGGCCCTTTTTCTGCTGTTTTTGTGGAAGAGTTGAGTTCTGCCTGTTTACTTTGATACCATCTTCATGGAACTCTCATTGTAGTTTTGATTTGCATTTCCTTAACAGCCTGTGAACATTTATTCACTTGCTTTTTGCCATTTGCATTTTTTAGAGAAATGTCTATTTAAAACTTTTACCCATTTTAATTGATTGCTTCCTTTTTTATTGTTGAGTTGTATGATCTCTTTATTTTGCAAAGAACCAATTATTTACCAGATATGTGGTTTCAAAATATTTTTTCCAATTGAGTGTGCTGCCTTTTCAATTTATTGATGAAGTCCACTGAACCAAAAATTGTTTAAATTTTAAGATGCTCAATTTATTCATTTTTATTTTGTTTCTTGTGCTTTTAATATAAGGTTTAAGAATCCACCACCTACAACCAGGTATGGAAGTTGTTTCCTTACATTTTGTTCTAGGAGTTTTATGTTTTTAGTTTTTACATTTAGGTCTTTGATCCATATTGAGCTAATTTTTGTATAAAGTATGAGATAGGGGTCTTCTTGCTTTCCTTTGGATATGAATATACAGTTCTCCCAGAACCATTTGTTGAATAAACTGTTCTGACCCAACTGGATGGACTTGAAATCCTCATCAAAAATCACTTAACCATAGATCTGAAGGTTTGTTTCTGAAGCATCAAGGCAGTTCCATTGGTCTATATGTCTATCTTTATGTCAGTACCATGCTGTTTTTACTCTATAGACAGTAATGTGATTTAAAGTCCTGAAATGAGAGTCCTCCAACTTTGTTATTCCTTTCTAAGATGTTTCTGACTATTTTGGGCCACTTATCCTTCCAAATATATTGGAAAATTGAGTTTTACATGTCTTTAAAAAAGGCTGTTGGAATATTTGGGGATTGCTTTGAATCTGTACACCAGTTTAGGTAGAATTGACATCTTAATGATATTTAGTCTTACAACCCATGAAAATGTAGCATTCTTCCATTTACATTAGTCTTCTTTGATTTATTTTAGTAATGCCTTGTAGCTTTCTGAGTACAAGATTTTTACATGCTTAGTTAAGTTTATTTCTAAATATTTGATTCTTGTAGTTGTTATTGTAAATGGAATTGTTTCCTGATTTCCTTCTAAGATTGTCAGTACCAGTTTTGAGAAACACTACTCATTTTTTAATATTAATCTTGTATGCTGCCACTCTGATTAACTTGTTTATAAGCTCTAGTAGCTTTGTTGTAGATTTTTCAGGATTTTCAAGGTGTAGAGATTATATCATCTCTAAATAGCAAATTTTACTTTGCCCTTTCCAATTTGGATGCCATTTTTTTCTTCCTTGTATCTGATTGCACTTGCTAGAACCTATAGCAGTATATTCAACAGCAGTGTGGGGAGTGGGCATCATTGTCTTATTCATTTGCTCCTGATCTCAGCAGGAATTCATTCAAGTTTTCATAACTGACTACAATGTTAGCTATGGGTTTTTCATATTGACCCTTTATCATGTTGAGAATGTTTCCTTTAATTCCTAAATTTTGGTGTAGTTTTATCAAGAAAGGATGCTCTATTTTATCAAATGCCTTTTCTGCAACTATCAAGGTGATTATGTGATTTTTCTTTTATGATTTACTAATGTGGATTATTATGCTAATTGATTTTCTTCTGTTGAACTACCCTTGCATGGCTGGTACAAAATCCACTTGAATATAATGAATAAACCTTTTGTGTTGTTTAATTCAATTATCAAGTATTTTGTTGAGGACATTTGCACACATATTTGTTAGGGAAATGAGTCATTAATATTCTTTATAAAAAATATTTTTATCTGGTTTTGGTTTTAGGGTGATATTTTCTTCATAGAATGAATTTGGTAGTGTCTTTCCTGTTCAATGTTTTGGAACAGTTTGAGTAAGTTTGGTTTTAAATCTTCTTTAAATACTTGGCAGAATTCACGTGTGAAGAAATCTGGTGCTGGACTTTTTACTTTGGGGTGTTGCTTGACGACTATTTCAACTTCTTTAATTGTGAGTGGTTTATTTTGGTCTTGTATTCTAGGGTCAGTGTAAGTTGTTAGTATATTGCTAGGAATTTTCAAAATCTTCTGCATTGTCTAGGTTCTTGGCATACAGTTCTTCATGATATCTTCTTATAATCTCTTTTAGTTCTGTGAGTAAGTAATAATGTCCCCATTTTCATTTCTGATTTTGTTTATTTGCAACTTCTCCAATTTTTTTCAGTCTTGCTAAGGGTTTTTCGATTTTGTCAATCTTCTCAAAGACCCAAATTTGAGTTTTGTTAATTTTCTCTAATATTTTTTGTTCTCAATCTCATTTATTTCTATTCTAATCTTTGTTATTTCATTCATTCTCCTTGCTTTGGGAATACTTGCTTTTCTTTAAGTTCCCACAATAGTGCAATTAGGTCATTGAATTTAGCTCTTTCTTCTTTTTTAATGTAAGCATTGAAAGCTGTACATGTTCCTCTCAGAACTCCTGCCAATGCATCCCACAGGTTCTGATATGTTCTCTTCTGATTTTCATTCATCACTAGACATTTATTGATTTTTCTTGCAATTTCTTCTTTGAACCATTTAAGAGTATGTTGTTTAATCTCCATATATTTGTGAGTATTCCCTATATCTGCCTGTTGATTTCCAGCTTCATTCCATTATGATCGGAGGGAGTGCTTTTTATAATTTCAATCTTTTAAAATTTACTGAGATCTGTTTTGTGAACCAATATATGGTCTGTCCTGGAGAAGGATCCATGAGCACCTGAGAAGAATGTCTATCTCTCTGTTTTGAGGTCCAATGTTCTATATATGTCCAAAGGTTTTCCTCTTTGATAATATTATGCAAGGTCTCAGTTCCTTTATAGATCCTCTGCACAGGTGTTCTATCCAATGATAATTGTGTAGTGAAGACTCTAAATATTATTGCAGAGAAATCTATTTCACCCTCTGTTTTTTCACTGTTTGTCTCATGTAATTTGGGGCATTGGTTATATGCATATACATATTTTATTGTTATTTCTTCCTGATGAATTGCCACTTTGTTAATATATAATGTCCTTTCTTGTTTCTGATGACAGCTTTCCTTTTAAAGTCTATTTAACCCACTATAAGTGTATTTACTCCAGCGTTTTTTTGTGTTTTTTTTTTGTTACTACATGTGTGGAATATCTTTTCCCAGGCTTTCACATTCAATATACTTGTATCCTGGTGTCTAAGGTTTCTTGAAGATAGTGGGGACATAGCTCATATTTTCTTATCCACTCCACCAGTCTTTGTCTTTTTTTTGGGAGTTTAATCCATTAATATCCACAGTTATTATTGTAAAGGCAGTTCTTATCTCACCCATTTTGACCTTTGGGTTTTATCTGTCCTATCTTATTTTCACCATTTTTTTCACACTTTACATTACTTTCACTGATATAATCTTCATTTCTAGATTCATTCCAAGCCTCTTTCTCCTATGTTTTTTCTTCAGGTTATTGCACTTCTGTAATATTTCCTGCAGTACTGGTTTCTTGATTAGAAACTCTCTCAGTTTCTGCTTATCTGTGAATATTCTAAGCTACCCCTCATTTTTGAAAGCCAATATTACCAGATATAAGATTCTTGACTGGAAGTTTTTCTCTTTCTGTATCTTAAGTATGTCATACCACTGCATTCTTTCTTTCATTGCTTCTGATAAGAAATCAGAACTTAAACTTATTAGGCATCATTGTATGTGATGAATTTCTTTTCTCATGCTGCTTTCAGGATTCTCTCTTTATCTTTGGCATTAGACATTCTGATTAGTATGTGAATCAGTGGAGGTCTATTCAGATTTATTCTGATTGGTTTGCTTCTTGGAAGGAATATCTATGTCCTTCAAAATGGTTTGGATATTTTATTCCATTATTTCCTCAAATACTCATTCTGCCCCCTTTCCTTTCTCTTCTCCTACTGGGGCACCCATGAATACATATGTTGCATGACTCTTGCTGTCATATAGTTCCCTGAGACCCTGTTTAACTTTTCCCCATTATTTTCTTTGTCTATTCTTTTGTATATTCACTTTCAAAGCCCTGTCTTCAAGTTAACTGATCTGTTCTTCTGCTTCTTCAAATCCATTATTATATGCCTCCAGTGTATTTTGAATTCCATTTTCTGTGCCTTTCATTCCCATATGTACTGCTATTTTTCTATATATTCTTAAAAATTCTTCTTTGTCCCCACCTAATGTCTTCTTAATATCCTTAATCTTTTTAGTCATATCATTGAATTTATTAAGGAGATTGGTTTGAACATCTATGATTAGTTGTTTCAACTCCTTTATGTTACCTTGAGGCTCAGCTTTTTACTTTAGGACATATCTTCCTGTTTGTTGGTATGGATTATAATTCTTTCTTGGTGTCTTGGCATCTGATTTACTAGATGCATTTATTCTGAGCACAGTTTCTTTCTTTAGTCTAAATCTTTCTATTTGATTGACTTTGTACTACAGCCCCTGTTTGATACTTTGTTCAACTGAATTTGGAATATTATACTGGTTCATGTTTAGCCAATCTGAATTTGGTATACATTATTTCCTCTGATTCTTGCCCTTTCTCCTTTGCTGATTGTGGAGTAGTTGCTGAGGATGCAGTTGGTACTATAATCCATAGAAGCTGAAGTTGTCTGAGTTGCCCCAGGAATTAATGAAGCTCTCTCACCTTTCTCTCCTTCCAGGGTTAGGGATGGAGCCACAGCCATGTGCATTAATGAAAGCCATGCAGGCCAAGCAAAAGAGAACATCACATTAGATGTTCTATATTATCTATCTGATCCTGGTTTTTAGTTTGTTCATTGGACTGGGCCATGTCTTCTTGCTTCTTATATGGTTTATAATTTTTGTTGGTGTTTAGGCACCCCTTTATCTTGATGGGTTTATTCTGTTGACTATTTTCTATCTCTACAGTAGGGTATTGTTTAGTTGCTGTTTTTGTGTTTGTGGTAAGTTTTCTTTTTGGCACTTTGTTCTTCTTATTCTATTTCCTTGTTGTTGTCTATGTTCCCTTGAAAGAAAAAAATTAGGGCCAGAGAAAGGGAAAGCAGTAGGAAGAGGAAAAATATAATGGTAATAATAATAGTGAAAGGTAGAAGAGGAACCATATAAGACCTAGGGAAATGAATGATTAACTCATGTAAGAAATACAGAGGAATAAGAATTAAAAAATGTGTGGTACAAACAATGAAATGAAAAACTGAATAGTAAAAAATATCTAGAATGAATTAACAGGCCAGAATGATAAGAAGAGAAGGAAAGAGGGGAAAAAGAGACAATAAGAAAAATTTTTAAAAAGAAAGAAAACAAAGTTAGAAATGAAATGAGAAAATTTGAAGACTAAAGAAAGAGAGGTGGAAGGTAAGAACAAAAACAGAAAGCAGAAAATAGGAAGATAAAGGTAGGAAAATAATTAGCATAGGTAGAATATATTGGTATACAAAAAAAAGGTGGAAACAAAGGGAAGTGGGAAACAGAGCAAACAAGAAACAAGACAGTGGCACCTAATTTTTAAAAAAGGGGAGGGGGAAGAAAGAGGGGGAAAATGAACAAAAAAACCACAAACTCTCAAGCAAACAACTAAACAAAAACTTAGGAAAACAGCCTTCCCTCTTAAGCCCCTGAGGAGCTTCTCAAGCTGTCGGTGTTCAACAATCAATTACACTGATGCCTGCCTTCTGCAGGTTTTGAAGCAGGTTTTAGCAAATAAACTAAGCTAATTTTTCTCAAAAAAAGCAACCTTTTTTAAGAAAAATAAGAGACCCAAGAGAAGCTAAGACAAAAATAATGTCTATGTGTTCCCTGTCCTAAAATATGAACTGGGAGTTTGATAACCCAGTAGATCACTACTCTAAGGAGAGCCAGGAATCAAACCAGGGACCTCATATATTGAAAGCAGAAATTTCTCTACTGGCTTAAACTTTTTCTTTGGGTCAGTTAGCTAGAGAGCTAACCAGTCACTTTCCCTAGGTCAGGATTGACTCTTTGCAGTTGGGTAGATTCCTGCTGATTAGAAGCCTGTCTGTCCCTGCCCCATTTCTATTCATATTGCTTTATCTCCCAGGGCAGCAGGGCAAGATAGCCTGTGTGATCAGATCACCCTTGCCTCTCCTGGTTGGGTAGAGTTCCCTTCTGAAATTCAAATGGGACCCTTATATCCACATTCACCCCAAAGAAATTACACTCAATCCTCTTCCAGATTTCCACCTACTTCAAGGGTACCCTAAATAGGCACTTGGAAGGT
This sequence comes from Chaetophractus vellerosus, assembly GCA_004027955.1. Taxonomy (NCBI): domain Eukaryota; kingdom Metazoa; phylum Chordata; class Mammalia; order Cingulata; family Chlamyphoridae; genus Chaetophractus; species Chaetophractus vellerosus. The sequence continues at coordinate 3,114 of PVKH010040537.1, read as the reverse complement.
TATTAAGAACTTCCTACTGCTCATTTCCCTTAGGGGAGTTGGAATTTTGATAGATTTCAGCACTGGAGTAGTCAACTGCCTGCCTCTACCCACTCCATGTCCAAGTTCGTCTCTCCCGGTTCAGCTAGGTAATTCAGCCTGCCCAGGCAGATTTACCTCTTTCCTCTTCCTGGAGCTAATATGCTCCCTAATGTTCAAAGAGGGTCCAGGTAACCAAGCCACAGAAAGGAAACCCCTCTCCACCCTTCACCAAAACCCTCTTATTCCCAGAGAGTGCTCTCTCTCCCTCAGTGGCTGGTGTGAGTTAAGGGGTTAACAGCTGTTTTTGTTTTGGGGCTGGACTTAGCTTCCCACTGTTTGCAACCAACAGGATGAGAAACTCATGGGTTAGCCTTGCACTTTTTATCTCTTTGTCCATTTCCCTCTAGATCAATGCCCAGAGGCCTCCTGCTCTGTGGGATCCCAAAATAGCTCACTCAGGCCAGATCTTCCCCCTTCTCAGCTTTTTTATTGAAATAAATTCCTGCATAAGGAAACAAGCCATACAGGTAAACTATTTGGTACTGGAACTGATTGCTAAAGCACAGTCTTGCAGGACAGAAATTTGGGAATTTGTATATCAACTTGTTGGGAGTGAGAACACCAATGACACTATTTCCAGTGGATTAATGTACACCACTAGTTTATGTATAGGTTGAAAAAATTATTCAGACTATATTGTTTGTGTTAACCTCTAAAGACATTTCCTAGGAAAGATTTTGACAAACATGTTTACATGATAAATAATTGTGAGAGAGCTGGTAAGTACCCACTTAAATAGACACCATCTTACTCTACCTTCCCATTCAGGCAATCTTATAAAATTTCTGTGTTTGATTGTACATAATCTGAGAATTAAAAATCCTCAGCTTGTCATTTCTTTCTGGAAGTTCTCCTGTGCAAGTAAAAACCCCACCTCACTCCACAGTCTTTGAACTATGATTCCTGGCAAAATCATTTATCATATAAACCAGTCAGTTTGTCAAAATATTTCCTAGGCACTGTCTTCGGAGGTTAATGCAAACAATATATTCTGAATCATTTTTTCTAACCTATACATAAACTAGTGGTGTACATTTATCCACTGGAAATAGTGTCTTGGTGTTCTCACTCCCAACAATTTGAGATATTAATTCCCAGATTTCTATCCCTAAAGACCATGTTTTAGCAATCAGTTCCTGTACCAAATAGCTTACCAGTATGACTTGTTTTCTTAAGCAGAAATTTCATTCCATAAAAAAGTTCTTTAAGAATTTTGAGGAATTGCCAAACTGTCCTCCATAATGGCTGCTCTATTCTGCATTCCCACAAGCAGTGAATAAGTGTTCCCTTTCCTTCACATCCTATCTAACACTTGTAGTCTTCTATTTTTCTAATAGCTACCAGTCTAATGAGTGTAAGGTGATATCTCATTATGGTTTTGATTTGCATTTCCCTAAATAGCTACTGATGTTGAGCATCTTTTCATGTGTTTTTTATCCATTTGAATTTTTTCTTTGGAGAAGTATTTATTCAAATCACTTGGACATTTTTAACATATATATATATATATATTATTTTTAATGAAGCTTTAGCTTACATAAAATTACATAAAAATATAAAGGATTCCCAAATGCCTCACTCCCTTCCCCACTCACACTTTGCCACATTGACAAAATCCTTCATTTGTGTGGTACATTTGTTATAATTGATGAACACATATTGAAGCATTGCTATTAACCATGGACTCCAGTTTACTTTATATTTTACACTTTATCCCACACTGTTTTGTAAGTTATTTCAAAATATAAAATGGCTTGTATCCATCACTGCAATGTCATTCAGGACAAATCCAATATCCTGAAAATCCCACAATATTACAGCTATTCTTCCCTCTCCCATCCCTCAGAACCTCTGGTGGCCATTGCCTTTACATTAATGATAAGAGTTTTCCCATTCTTAGAATAATAATAAGTCTATAGTAGAATAATAACTTTTAAAGAACCTGCCTCTTTTTAAAACGGGTTGTTTGTTTTACTTTTGAGATATAAGACTTCTTTTGTATGCTGGGTATTAGGCCCATATCAAATAGATGATTACCAAATATTTTCTCCCATTGAGTAAGCTGCTTTTTTACTTTCTTGCCAAACTCCTTTGACATCCAAATGTTTCTAGTTTTGAGGAAGTCCCATGTATTTATATTTTCTTTTGCTGCTTATGCTTTGGGTGTAAAGTTCATGAACCCATTTCCTACTACAAGATCTTGTAGATGTTTCCTTACATTATCTTTCAGGAGATATATGGTCTCAGCTCTTATATTTAGGTCTTTGATCCATCTTGATTTAATTTATGTATAGGATGTGAGATGGTGATCCTCTCCTCTTCATCAACTGTAACAGATGTATGACACTGATGAATGATGTTGTTAATGTGGGAAAGTGTGGGAGGGGTAGGATGTGTGGCATTTGGGAATACCCTACATTTTTATCTAACATCTATGTAATCTAAAGCATCTTTTAAAAAATTTAAAAAGGTATTAATAATTAAAGAAAGAATTTTTTTTAAAAGCGTAGGAAGCATGCACACTCATCTTATTGAAGAAACTAGAGTTATGTCTTTCAAGTAATTGTAAGTATAGAAAACACTAAAAAACAGGCCAGCTAAAAATGTTGATACTTCTGTTATCATCAGGAACACTATATGTTCAAGAAGACTCCACTGAAGTTGTTCACTACACAACTATGTCCAATTTCTGCAGTTAGGTAACAAGAGGCTCTTGCCATAAGTATTGGTTCGATTGGCACCAAACCTGTTAGTTATCCATCTTCTGGAAGAAAGGAGCATAAGCTAGAAAGAGATAGAAAAGTCTGCAAAGAGCCAGTCCACCGTACTGACCTCACACAATGTCATGTAGAATGAATTGTGGATGTCAAACTTACTTATACTTTGAGTGTAATTAAGAAGAAAATGTGATTGCATTTTTTACCAACATCCCCATAACACCTTCCTGGTTTACATTCTAATATACCTAGTTTCTAAAGTGTTTTTTGTTTGGTTTGTTTTTTTGGTTTTTGGGTTTTTTTTTTTTTTTTTTTG
>PVKH010040536.1:0-11036 GCA_004027955.1 Chaetophractus vellerosus | reverse complement strand
ATTCAATGATTTTGGAGTTGTATTTTCTATAATAGATTATAAAAAATTCATCAATTACATGGTTTTCTAAATTATGACGCACGAATGATAGTATTCATTATGAGATACTAAAGCATCAGATATGGTTAAGTTTGTACTCAAAATATGGTAAAGTATTTTCCACTCTCCCTGTACACTAGTTGCTCACTATGTAACCTTTAAATAATAAATTATCAAATGTGTTTAATATAAAAGTAATCAATTGCTTAATATATGGTATTTACAATATCATGCAATTTTAATGTTAGCAAAAATATAATAAGTTCAGTGTAAAATTTTGTGTTCTTAGACACAGTCTTGAATTGTGTTGAAGCATACTTTTTACAGTTTATTCATATAAAATACTCACTTTATTCTTGAAGATCTGTTCATATCAGATAAAACTGGAAAAATAGAACAAGTTTAAATTTTTAAATATACCTCACCTCATTCTAATCTAGGATAGGTAACATTATCTCACTTATCTTTATTCTCATTGTGTACTGGGCAAAGCATACAATAAATCAAGTTTTAAAGTGTCCTTTGACGTCTAAGCCTGCTTAAACCTGAGGAAATAAAAGCTGTAGTTTTTTAGTATGCAACCTGCGTCAGATTATAACATCTTTGGAAGTCCATGATCTTTGCATCAGGTACATTCCTCATAATATAATTCAAAAGTAAAACAGGATGTTTGAGAATCAACCTAAGACAATATGTCCTTAAAATATTGTCATCTTCTACTTGGGAAATATCTGTAACCTTAGATATTTAGAGATGGATATAAACTGTATGTCTTCTTTCAAATCCCTGTAACCAGATAGTTAGTAATAGCAATGAGACCGAGTTTCATTGATCATATGCAAATTCTTTCACATGAGGAAGCATTTATTTAGCAAGCAGGAACAGAACCATTCATACAACATTTCCTGTATACTTGTTGAAATTCTCTTCTTTGCATGAATGGCATATTAAAAGAAAATGCAATAATTGCTTCATGTGTTTCATGGTAAATACCAAATAATTTTCTAGTTATATTAAGCAATAGAATCCACCTTTAGGTAGAGAAACAAAATTGGTATTTTTGACTCAGAGTGCTACTCTAAATGTACCAGATTCTCCTATTCATGTCAAGGATAAAGTGTCTATAAAATTCTTACTAGCTACATTTCACCTCTGAAAAACTATTCTAATGAATTGGCCTTAACCCTCATATAGGATAAACTAGTATTCCTGCATTTTCCTTATTTATACACACTCACAAATAAATAAGCAAATAATTTTAGTTATTCAAGATTTGGTCATTTTAATTAAACTCATTGGCCATTTACCCCTTCATGTCAAGTACATCAAAATAGCAAGGTAAGTTTCAGTATTTCTTTTCCTACTGTCATGTACATTTTCTATTTCCATTTCTGATGTAAAACTAGTTCATGGAATTTAGATATTAACATGCAATGAATGTCAACTTTCAGCTTTCTCAGTCAAGATAGATGGGACTTTAGCAAAAATGCACTCTGACTTAACTTACTGTAAAACTGGACACAAACACCGTTTTCAGGCATTAGAAAAGAACTAAAACTATAAAACAACCTATGAGTGAGGACAAACACAAGGTGACTCCCACTTTTGGCTGCAGAGTCTTCCACTGGGCAAGTTTTGGACTGTGGCATAATGTGTAGGAGCCCAAGCAGAGAACAGTGCTCTCTCTGAACTGAGGAGCTAGAGATAGTTCAGGAATCATGGCACTGATGTGACTGGAATTTGGGCAGCAAGGTACCAGGGAGGAGGGGCTGGGGCAGCAGTCTGCATAATACCCTGTGGGTCCTCGACCAAGCATTTGCTTGTTGATTGCCATGATGGTGTTGATGAAGCCTATGGAAAGAAGCTCCTGTAGAACTAAGAGTTAAACTGAGGTTCTAAAAGTCACACAGAGCTCAAAGATGTTGAAGTTCAGCCTAGCCAGAGAGAAAAATGAACTCATAAAATACTTCGACATCCAGACACGATAGAGCAGATAGCTCAGGAGTTTGGTCCCTTGCCAAGGGCCCTGACTTTATGTGACAGAGTTGGACTCAGTTGTAATTTCCCTACATATGGGTCTTCTGTCCTTCTATTTGAACTTATAATTAGTACTAAAGTTGGTAGGAGTACATCCAAGAGACTTAAATCCTTAGGTTGTCCTTGTGCTAGCTGGGCCCTGAATCTCAACCGAGTTGCAACACCTGCTCTCCAGTTCAATGGACTCACCCAGGACAGCTAACAAGGACGAGATGATGAATAACCAACATACCAAGGAACCGAGACTGTCTTCATCTGCAAGCAAGAGAGTCTATCCATTGGCTGTATGGGATCAAAGCCCCCTTCAATTAAAGGTGGTGTCAGCATCACCATCCCAGAATCCTCAGGATTGGGGAATGAACTATGCATTAAAGTAGACTTACTGGTACTCTACTATAAACTTATTGTGGTTCTAGCAATAGAATTAATATTGATGCGGAGGCAGTGGCCACTGGCGTTTCTGAGGATAGGGAAAAGGAAAAACAGGTGTAACACGGGGACATTATCGGGACTTGGGAATTGTCCCGAATGACATTACAATGACAGATATTGGCCATTATATATCTTGCCATAGCCTACAGAATTGAGTGGGAGAGAGAGTAAACTGCAATGTAAACAATAATCCCTGCTTAGTGGCAGTGCTCCAAAATGAGTATAGCAATTGCAATGAATGTACCACTCTAATGAAAGATGTTGCTAATGTTGGAAAATGTGGGAGGTGTGGAGAGCAGGGATTATGGGAATTCCCTATATAGTCTCTGTAACATTTATGCAATCTAAATATCTTTTAAAAAATAAAAAAAAAATGAAAAGAAAAAAAAAGAGAGAAAGAACAAAATTCTAAAGATCATACCTTCAGACCAAGGACAAAATATATCAACTTGTGGGTTTTATTGTTCTCCCAAGAACATATGTTCAAGTCCTAACTCCAGTACCTATAAATGTGACTATATTTGGAAGTACCATTTTTCAGATGTGATCAGGTTGAGATGAGGTCATATGGATTAATGTAGGTCCTAATATAACTGGTGTCCTTCTAAGAGGAGGGAGATTTGGACACAGAGAGGCGATACACAGGGAGAATATATCCATGTAAAGTCAGAGTCAGAAATTAGTGTTATACTGGAGACAAAAGCCAAGGAAGAGGCAAAGGATGCTTCCCTAGAGCCTTCAGAAGGAGCATGACCCTACCAACACCTTGATTTTAGACTTCTGGCCAGAACTGTTAGAGTATAAATTTCTGTTTTATTAAAGCCACCTAGTATGCAGTAATTTGTTATGGAAGTTTTAGGAATCTTATATACCAATCTAACAAAGAATAAAACCAAACTTATCAAGATTAAGATAATCTGCCCATATTTTGACAACCTGTTAGGAAAAACCAACCAACAAATAAAAACACCCTTTAAAGGAAAACAGTAGAAAACAGACTCCCTACAATGTATCATTACAAAGCCCAGCATAAATCCAAAATTACTGGACATATGAAGAAGCAGAAAAAATATAAACCAAAGTCAAACATAAAATGTTTCAATAGAAAGAGAACTCAAAGGGACCAAGAGTTTAAACTTGAAGATGAAGAGTTAAAAGCAGCTATTTTACACTAATAGTTAATAGTTATATATACTTAAATATTTAAATGCAAAGATGTCCATAAACGTGTGAACAGATTACAGTTATTAGCGGAGAGAAGGAAACTTTAAAAAGGATCCAAATGAAAATTCTATAAGCAAAAATAACAATATCTGAAATAAAAATTTACTGCATGGACTTAATAGGTTAGGGAAGATGGCAGAAGAAATGACCAATCAACCTAAAGAGAAATCAGCCAATCTGAAAAAGAAAGGTAAAAAGATTGGAAAAGTATTCATCCGAGCTTGTGGCAACCAGTGGAACAATACTAATCATTCTAAATACAAAAAATTATATACTCAGAAGAGGAAGAGGGAAAGGATGGGGAATAATTTTCTTTCAAAAAGTCCAAAATTCCAAATATCAACTTATGAGAAATTATGTGAACCTTACACAAGATAAATTCAAAGAAAAGGAAACCTGTGAAAATCTCAGTTAAAATGAAAAAAATAAAAAGGAAAAATAATGGAAGTCACATTAGAATCTTTCACTAGCAAATTGTGTGATATTGATATGCTTTTCCTGCTTTCCATTCTTTTTCTCACTTAACTATCCTGAAAGCTGTCATTTTAAAAATTTAATAAAAAATAGGTTTTTAACAATTTCAAAACACTGGTAGTAAGCAGAATGCGGAAGAGGTATACATGTCAAATGAGGTAATAATAGAAATAGGGAAAAGAAGAAGTGAGAGATGATTACTTGTTAGCTACTATTATTTTTGTTGCTACAGTGTTATGATCAAAATAAAGCACAGATGTTAGATATTATAAAAGATTTTCTGGAAACAATATTATTAAAGAAGTGAAATAATCCAATGTATTTAAAGAGTGACAAGAAATCATTGGAGAGAATCACATTCTAGGTAGAGAGCATAACCATTAGGGAATTACACCCAAGAATGCAAAACAAACAGCGCTGTGAGCAGATTAGGGATAGTGGAAACCAGTGAAAGGGAAAAGAGTGCATTTCTTCATCTGACAAAGTCAGGGAATATTCTATAATAGGTGCTATTTCAGAAACATTTTTAGAGTAGGTTTGGGAAATGGGGCAGTTCATTCCAGACAGTCTTTTTTTGATCTGGGGTATGCAAGATAAGTTCATCGTATTAGGTGATACGGGCAATGATAGAGATACAGACTGGAAAAGAACATAAATGTTTAAAAATAGCTGTTCTAGAAATAGAAAGTTTTGCTGGATTTGGGCGAGTACAGATTCTGAGCTAACTTGAGAACCCTAGCTCAAAATAAAAATACCATAAATGTGTAATGGAATAGAGCCAAAAAATATGTTATGTACGACTTTTCTGGCATCACTCAGCAAGCTGAGAAACTGGGACTTCAAATTAGTTTTCATGTGTAGGAAGTGCACATGATAGGTGATAAAAGTATGCTACTTTCCTAGCTGGAAGATATTATTTTCTAAAAAGTAGAAGTTGACACCTTTTACTAATGAGTACAATTTTTATAGATAATCGTCTGGAGCTAATTGAGCATGTGAAGTCACTTGTTGGTCATAGAATTCACATGAGAAATGCTATGTCACAGTTTCAGTCCCTGGCAGACAGGGAAATACACAGCCAGTGAATATATATTGATAGTAGCACTTGGGAATCAGATGCTAAAGTTCTGCTACTACATAATTGGATTTTGGCACCTCCTCTTAATCTCCTCTGGATAAAACATAGCACTACTAGAAAATAGCATACTACAGTGCTACTTGGAGCTTTGTTAAGTGGCAAATTGCTGCTGACACTACTGTCATTTTTTTTTTAATACTTAAAGGAAAGCACAATACAATTTGGAATAAAATAAATGGGGTTAATTTGAAATGTTGCAACAAGAGAGAATGTCTACTCTAGCTGGAAAAAAGATAGATTTTGCTATTTTTAGTAAATAAATTATTTACATTTAAGGCTTACTTATAAATTGGTTTTACATTGATGCGTTGCTGTTGTTGTTACTGTTGTTTAACGTAAAAATGCAAATGGTAACTTTGATTATTAAGGATATTTATAAAAGGACTAAATCTATATATTAATTATATATTTTATAAACATTTTCAGGAGGTAAAGATAATCTTGTGGCATTTCTTCATGGTCAAGGTCAACTAGATGTAAACCTATAGAAAAGAAAGAAGCAAGTCTTTCCCTATGTCTTCATGAAGCCAGAAGACCTACTTTTGAGCATGAGAGAGAGACTACAAAATTTGTTCTAGTTGGACATTACACTGGCTAACAGAGGGCTGTGGTCAGGAGGCCAAAGTGTAGAGCTGAAGGCTTATATGACAATAAGGAATTTAGCTAAACTCAAAAGATGTATAGATTTAATATTATTTGTAAACTATTTAAACCACTCTGCCTCATAATTTGTATGCTTAAGTATATTTTTAATAATCTTAACATGGTGAAATATTTCATGAGTTTTACAATGGTGTTCCATTGGAGTGTTATGTTTACAATATTTATAAGTTTTTTTAACAATACGTTGATAATAAATCAGAATTTAGGTGCTAAATTTCAAGTTCAAAAGAAAGTTCTTTAATTTCATTTTTAATAGGCTGCTTTACCATTAAATTCTATAATAAAGCATGATGGCGAAGACTCAGATATTCTCTTTATGGCATTTACCAGCAACTCTTACTCAAAATACTTCGTTATACCTAGTGAAAAAAAGAAAAGTGAGAACTGCCATGGGGAGGCTCATCTCATCTCTACATGGTTCTTGATTTAATGAATGCCTCAATAGGAAAAAAAAAATAACAGTAGGTGTTAGGGTATGTTGAAATTAGCTATGGCTAGAACTGTGAAGAGATGAGTAAAAAGGAAGGTTCTTGTGAAATCCCACAACAGAAAATTAGTTAAAACTCATACTTATCTTGGTTACACAGGGTAGAACTCCTATTATTCCCATCATCTATCCACATTCTCTGTATTCTGAAGTCCTCCTTAGACAGAATCACAGAAAGTGATTATTTAGTTACATCACTATCTTTTCATTAACATTTTTGATGCATGCGTTTCATAGACATTATCATAGGCTATTCATAGAGGTATATTATATATATATATATATAATGTTGTGTACTGTGATGTCCCAGCAATGATCCATATTCTTAAAAACATACATAAATTTCTATAGTGGAGGAAGTCAATCCAAAATGCTCTTTGAAATTTTGACAGAGCTTTTGATGACTGAAGTTTTGCATAGATAGCTCTTTTTTATGATTTTTTAAAAAAGATAATTAGATTACAGAGATTGCTGTTTTTAGTACATGGTATTTCAAGAAAAATGTGAAAATTCATTTTAGTTGCTTTGGCAAGTTTTAGAATCAATTCTTCTACAACCTTTCACTCTCTCACTCCAACAAATAATAACCAATAAAAAAACAACTTTGAATTGTAAAATTGGGAATCTTTCAAAATTTCTTTGTATATTTGAATAGAGGGGTAAAAATTTAGAGAAGTCATTTGCGGTTCCCTATTTTTATTTTCTATATGGGGCATAGCCAATAAAATATGTATTTTATATTTAATATGTTATAATTAAACACGACATGAAAATGTAATAAAATACTTTAAAGACTTTATGTAATCTACATGAAGATGAAGGCAAATATTTATAGTCTAAGAGAATGGTTGCTGCTAGATTTCAGCTTCTGCTTTAGTAATTCATCACATTCTGCAAAAATAACAGCAATTATGTTAATATCCCTTTTCATAACAACTGTAGTTGAAAAATGACATCAATTTCCTGGTGTCCAGACATGAACTAAACTTTCTTTTTTGGAGCTACATAATTCAGGTCACAAATAAATTGCAGGTATCTGATTCTTCCTTGGCATCCAGATAGCTGTGACTGTAATCTATTCTGGAAAGCACTATCATTGCTCACTTCTTAAAATTGTGCAATTCCTAATTGAAATTTCAATTCATCAGGGATGCCTTTCCACAATCACATTATACAAAAGTATCATCGTCTCAAATAGTCTCTCTGTATCTATATTAGGGAACAAGAGAAGCCTACTAATTATTATTTGCTTGCCTATTTTCCTGTGAAATGGTTATTTATATTATTCACTGATTCATCCTTTGAGATTTAAAAAAATTCTTTGCAATTGGCAAAAAGTTTTTTGTCCTTTCACTTTCATAATTGCTATAAATCACTACATAGAGAAAGTGGCTTTTACATTTATGTGATTTGACATTTATAACAATGATTTCATGTTTTGAAATTGATTTGCTTACAGATCTATGAATGAAACTTCTAGTCCTTCCTTGTGTTTCCACTTGCCAAACTGAAGCGTTTTTTATAAACAACACTCTGAACCTTTAAAAAAAAAAAGTACCACCAACAAATCAACAAATATATAATAAAACATCATGAAATTCCTCTTCTTGAAAACATCTAGTTGCTTACCCATTTGCTTAGATCAAAACTCAACTGCCTAACACAGTCACTAAGCTTTTGTGTGACATGGTCCCTGCCAATTTGTTTACATCATCCTTCATTGCAATCTAGCAACATGGAGGTTTTTTCTGATTCTCAAACAAAGCAAGTTCATTGTTACCTTAACAGATTTTCAGTAGTTCTTCTTTTTGCCTGGATCTGTTTTCTTCCAAGTCCTCACATGGCAGCCATCTTCTCATCATTCTGTCGTAGCTGAAAATCCCTTCTTAGAGATCCTCCATGAACAATTTCCAAAGTAAATTGTGATCTATTCCTTAGACTCACTCCTACCCCAATGCTTTTAAAAAAAATTATAACAGTTATAGATCTATAGCACGATCGTTGTATTTCTTTAATTTTTAAATTTTATTCCCCCATTAATATAGCAATTTTCTTTAGAAGAGGAATCATGCTCCTTTCTATATCCCCAGTACCAATAATGTTGTCATTGAGGTCTCATTAAATATTGGTGCACACTTAATGAATTGAATTGACTCTTTCTCAGGAGATTTCTTCTCATTAGATACTTTCTCCTTTGACAATAAGGCAAAAAGACTCCAATATTTATTCTGAGGTACTTCTTTAAGTTCTCTTTTCTTCATTACATGTAGGAGTAGAAAAATGTTATCGTTTATGGAGGATCTGGTAAGAGAAAAACATTATATAAATAATTTCTTGTAATTTTTACAGTAATGAATGGTGAAGTCATTGCTATATCTATTTTTTAGATGAGAAACATGAGGCTGAGAAAAATTAAGTACATTTATATTGTCATCTGCTACAGAACATATCCATTAGTTGCCTCAAGGTTTATCAACTTCAAAGGCTGTAGTAGTTTCATTGCACTACTCTTTCTCTATAACAAAGTCTATATCTTGCTGATGTTTAATATTCTGTAACATATATAGCAGAACAGGTTATAATAGGTTAGTATGTTAGTCATTGTTCAGATACAGGAAGTGGGGTAATCTATCAAATATAAAATGTTAGCATATAAGGGCTATTTTGAGTTGACTTTTACTGGATTTAATACAAACTGATTATTCACAAAGTCATTAGCACAAAGTTTAATATTCAAAGTTAAATAGTTTATTGGCTTCAGCTATATACCTTGTTAGTTACGTTACTTCTTTGGAAACTTCAGTGACATAATACAAAGTGGCCAGAGTTATCTGCTCATTTAGTTGTACAAATATACTGATATGCTTTTTAAAATTATTATTAGGTACCAGAGATTGAACCCAGGACCTCATTCATACATGAGAATCTGGCACTCAACCACTGAGCTACATCCCCTCCCCTGATATGCTTTTACGATGTTAAAAAAAAGCCATGTAAATTAGTCTGCCAAAATATATTTTATATAATGATAATGCTGATGATTAAACTTACAAAACCAGTGTAAAAGTTTTGCAAATATTTTCAACAACAGAAGTGCGACAATGCACCTGTAATAACAAGTGATTAGAAAAAGGCAGGCTGTGGAAAAAAAAAAAAAACAATAGAAAAAAAAAGAGACAAGAGGTAATTGTTGTGATTTTTAGGTAAAGTTTTAGATGGATTTCTGAAATCCTGGAAAATTACTGGGTGAGTTTTAAAGTCTATTGTGAATTATTATATTTAAGTTAAACTGCTCATGTGGTAGTTGAGCAAAACATTGTGCTTTGCAGATACCTCAGCAAATTCTATAAAGCTTACAGTTTGCTTCACCTGGAGTGGAAAAATGGCAACTTCCCGAGCAAAAACTGACTCCAGATTGGTTCAGTTGGGGGATCTGGAATCTCCCCTACATCATTAACTAACATTTCCTCTAACTAGATCCCTAGAATTTAACATTTGTTTCTATATTTGCCAAATGGTAAAATACCTTCCCTCCTATTTTATTTCTTCAGATAGGAGATATATTATACAGAATATTAAGTTTTACAAAAGGTTCATTAACACGGTAATATAAAATGAATGACAAGACAGAATACAATCATAATAGTATACTATTTTAATTTTATAAAATTAAAATAATAATAGAATATATATGAAAGTTCCATGTTAAAAACTTCATAACCCATATTTTTTAAAAAAATGGAATGAGAAATTTTGTAATATATGCCAGAAATTATCTATACCAAAATTGTGATAAAAATAAACTTCTGATTACATGATTCCTTGAAAAATATTAAATATTTAATTTGAAAAAGCATGTTTTAAAAATATCTTATGAGTAGGTGGTTTCATGGCAAACTTTAGGATAAGCATTACAACCTTCCAATAAATGCATTTCCATCACTATTCTATTTAAAGTAGGCTTGGACAAAACCTTACAAACATGCAGTTACAGTTGACCTGGAAGAAGATTGCCTTATTTTAAGAGTCACCCTCACATATCCCATAAGAAAAACACCATATTCTCTTTAGCTTAAGTTATATTTTACAGGTTTATCTTAATAGCACCCTCTCCATTTAGTAGAATTTTCTCTCTCTAGTTTTATGCAAAGCTCTAATTCAGAAAATTAATTTTGTCATGTGTGGTCCTTCCAATATTAAAAAGATTATATGTACTGGATTACTCAAATTAATTCATTTGTTAAGTTCATAAAAAATGATTGAATATGTGGCAATTACTGTGGTAGGAACTGCAAGTTGTAACATAATTCAGAGCAACTTCAGAGCTCTCAGCTGCTAGGGAAAAAAACTATTAAAAGTCAGTCTTTTATTTTCTATGATTATGACATTATGATATCATGTTTGGGGAAGTCAAAGAGGACAACCAAACTTAAACAATGAAAGAAATTCAATTAATTATATCTTTCTAGACTGATTCTCAGATTATACAAAAACAAATCATAGGCAAGTTGAATTATTTATAATTCCAATGTATATTAAAAA
>PVKH010040535.1:0-11052 GCA_004027955.1 Chaetophractus vellerosus | reverse complement strand
GGGGTCATGTGGTCCCTGTCCCTGGCTCCGAGCCCTCCTCCCTTTCTGAGCCCAGACTCAAGCTCTGGTAGCCCCTTTTGGTAATTGCCCAGCTCTGCTGATCCAGATGTTTCTTCATGCTTACCTTAGGTCTTTTCTGCTGTGGGACCAGACCTGTGGTTGTCACACTTTTGGGTCTCAAGGCCCCTGTACACGCTTAATTATGGAGTGCCCCAAAGAATTTTGTTCTGTGGCTTATAGCCATCAATATTTGTCATATTAAAAATTAATATTGAGAAAATTTTTAAAATGTATTTATTAATTCATTTAAAAATAAGTTTGTGGTGATGGTAGCACATTGTAAATGTAAATCAATGCCACTGAGTTGTACAATTAAAAATGGTTGAAATGGCAAATTTTATGTTATATATATTACCACAGTAAGAAGATAAATTTAAAAATAGGAATAATCCCATTACACGTTAGCATAATATATTTTTATGAAAATAACTTTATTTTCCAGAACAAAAATAATTAGCAAGAAGAGTAGCATTGTTTTACATTTTTGCAAATCTTATGACTATCTGGCTTAATAGAAGGCAACTAGATTCTCATATCTGCTTTTGCATTCAATCTGTTGCAGTATGTTTTTTGGGTTAAAGTATATAAAGAAAATCTGGCCTTACACAGATTTATAGTTGGAAAAGTGAGGAGTATTTTAATAGCCTTTTTGGATAATTTGCTACTACACCAAAACTTGACAAGTGGTAGTTTCTTAAAGATTAGTTATAATGTGGAATCTGAGGGGCCGGCCATATAGCCCAGTGGATAGGGTGCCGGTATACCACATGGGAGGCCCCAGGTTCGGTTCCCGGGGACCTCTCCTAGTGGGCAAGCCGCCATGGGCGGACCAGAGCCACCGTGGGCAGGGCAAAAAGCTGCCACGGACAGGGCAAAGCTGCCACGGGCAGGGCGAGGTCGCCCGCGAATGGAGCGCAGCCAGCCACCCGCGAACTGAAGCAGAGCCGGCCATGAACGGAAGCAGAAGCCGCCCACAAGCAGGGAAGCCGCGCCTGCACAGTGACGGGCCTCGGCGCGTCCCCGCAACGGGGGGATGGGGAGATATGTAATAAAATAAATCTTTAAAAAAAAAAAAAGTGGAATCTGAAACCATATCAGTGAGCTTTTTATTTTGTTATATTCAAGTCCATTTGTCAAGGGAGCTGGTGTAGCTCAGTGGTTGAGCACCTGCTTCCCATGTTCATGGTAATCCCTGAAAAAAAAATTCCATTCGTCTATCTTGCATTCTCAGTGGAGCTTTTACCCATATAGAATTTTTATAACATTTTGCATTGGTCATTTAGAAAATATTAGTTCACTGTTATGCAGGTCTCTCAAATGTTAAAACATTTCATTGCACAATGTTAAACAATCACAACCATTAATAGTACCATCAATTTCATGAAAAATGTACCAGGAAGCTGTCAAGCTTATAGTGATATATACAAGTATTCTGAAACTCTAATTTTCACTTAGAATTTTATCATTAGCACAAAAACTGCCAGTTTTCCTTGATGTATCAGGCTCACTTCATTATTTTTGAGAGAATGTTGGCTAAATACCCAAGTCTAAATAACAATAGTTTGTCAGTATTTCTTGTCAGGTAAAAAATTGTGTTCCATAGAAAAAGCAGCTAGTTCAGCTTGCAACTCAAACAATTGCCTTTTCCTTGAGGCATCAATCATGTTTCATATGGAACAGAAGTTCATTTAGTGAATTTCCCATTTCATCATATACAATATTATTATTAAAAAGAAGTATAATCAAGAGTTGAGGCTTGATAAAATTACTAATTTTTCTCCCTCAACAAGGATATTCTGAAATGAAACTAGCTTTTTTTTTTTTTAATGCAGACGCCTAATGATTAATAAATGACTCCTAGTCCAGTTTCGGGTCACTGACCCTATTTATGCTAAAGCACCAGCAGTTTTACCCACCCCCACTTTTGCATCATCAGTGCAAATGCCAACACAGTGACAAAGTCAAATACTGTCTTATTAATAAAAGAATTTTGACTTTACCTATCCCTGAAAGGGCCTTGGAGATTCCCAGGGGTTCGCAGACCCTACTTTGAGCACCGCTGCAGGTTTACTCTGCCTTACATATTTCACTGATTAGGACACTGAGGCCCAGTGGAACCCTACATCCATCTTCGTCTCATTCCAGCACGAAAGTGAGAATTTCTTTTCCTGGCAGGGATTGGGGAGGCATGATTTTGATGGGCGGACAGGATGCCAAAGGTAGGGGAGAGGAGCTGGGGGTGCATTCTTGGTGGAGGAGGAGCACTGGCAACACAGGATGGGGTCAGAGAGCCAGGGCCTCGGATGCCAGCCCCAGGGCAGCGGCCTGCAGAAGGACCCAGCAGGCCTCAAGGCTGTGTCCTCAAGGTAGGGTTGACATGTGGCCCCTAAGATGGACTCACCCTTCAAGACCATGATGGCCAGAGTATGGTCTGCCCAGACCTGCAGCTTCTCTTTTCCTTTGTCCTGGCTTTTTTTTTTTTTTTAATATATGTATTTATTTTTGTTTATTGTGGTTTTATTGTGGCTTTTATGGTGACATGTTGGGGGTGAGTGAGGGGAGAGGGCAGGTGAGCAGGCAGGTCTTTGTGTGATGAGGGATCAGCCAGGTTCCTGACTTTTTTTTAATTTAAAGATAGATTTATTTATTTATTTATTTCTCTCCATCTCCCCTCATTGTTTTTGAGCTCACTGTCTGTCTGCTCTCTGTGTATTCTTTCTGTGTCTGCTTGTCTTCTCTTTAGGCGGCACTGGGAACTGATCCTGGGACCTTCTGGAGTGAAGAGAGGTGCTGAATCTCCTGCGCCACCTCAGCTCCCTGGTGGCAGGGTCTCCTATTGTCTCTCTTCTGTGTCTCTCTTTGTTGCATCATCTTGCTGCGCCAGCTCGCCACGCAGGCCAGCTTGCTTTTTCACCAGGAGGCCCTGGGAATTGAACCCTGGACCTCCTATATGGTAGACAGGAGCCCAATCCCTTGAGCCACATTCGCTTCCCAGGTTCCTGACTTCTTTACCACAAAAGACCTGCCTGTTACAGGCACAGAAGCCTGGGCCCATGCCTGTGACCATGGGGGTTGCAGAGCTGATCTTGATCAGGGACTGCACCCACTCCCAACCTCTGGCCTGCCCTCCTTCTTCAGTGGCACCTGAGCTGCTGGGGCTCAGCTCCTGGCCGCATCCTCAGTGGGAAGGCAGACTTCTGTGCAAGACAGGCCTCGTGCATCTGGCTGTGTGCACCTGTGCTCCCATGCAGTGTACTTGGGTCTGTTAAGGTTATGCCACACTTGTGTTCATGGCCAAGCTATGGGATTGTGTACTTATATCTTGTGCCACATGTGTTTGTGACTGTGTCACATGACATGCTCTGCAATGTATATATTTGTGTGCCTGTATACCTTGCCATGCACATTGAGGGGTGTCCGTGTGTGTGCATGCTTTTAGTTGAGCAGTATATGTCTGTGTATATATATTTTGTATGTCTTTTGGGGGTGTTAGTGTCACTGTGGTGGGTGCATGTGTTTGTGTGTTGGTTTGTCAGTATGTATCCTGGCCCAGCCCCAGAGGAAGTTCAGTTCAGCCTTGGGAGTGTGGGGGCTGGGCCAGGAGGTCTGATGGGAAACAGACATGTTCTCACCTGCCCAGAAGGCATCCCAAGCCCTCAAAGAGCCCCTGTACAGCTTCACCACCCCTGGCCAGTCAGGTTGTGGCTGGAGAAGGGACATGAGGGAATGGAAACAACCTCAGCCTACCTCCCATACCTTGCTGGCACCTGAACCTGGCAGTGGTGGCCAGGTGCCCTAGGCCACCCCTGTCGGGTATTGTGGGGGTTGGTCAGAGGCCCAGAGACGCTGCTCAGTTTGGCTCTTGTGGCCAACTTCATCTCTGCGTGGGCCACCAAGGCAGAGTTGGCTCAGGCCTTGGTGGTGCTGGGACTGCAGGGAGCACCAGCCCCCTGGGCCAGGTCTGATGCTAAGCTCATTACATGCGTCATTCATTTGACAAATATTTATTGAGCATGTGCTATGTTCCCACCCTGCTTTAGGTGCGGTGGCTATAGCAGTTACCTCACTGAATGAAGGCAAGGTGGTAGTGGTGGGGGTTACTGCTGCTGTGCATTTTACAGATGAAGAAACAGGTGCTGGGAAGGTAAGTGATTTGCCTAAAGTCACAGCAAAGCTGAGATCTGAAACCAGGCCTGCCTCACGCCAGAGTCCCATGACCCCTGTACTTCCACACCCTGCCCCTGTTGCTCACAATTGCAGCCTACATGCCCAGTGATTGAGGACCAGCAGGGAGAGGGCCTGGGCAAACATCTCACCCTAGCCTTGTGCCCCAAGCTATTGGCTGATGCGAGTGAGTGGGTAGAGCAACTAAACTGCGAGTTCCTAGGAGCTCTGTAGGGAAGGTGGGTTGCCTGGGGTGGCCCTTAAAGGCTGTGCAAAGAGGTGGTAAGGCTGAGCCTGAGGTGGAGGGAAGGAGTGGAGGGAACACCTGTGTCTCCAGGGTGCACTGGCGACCCCAGGGAAGGCCTCATCTCAGCCTCCTCATCTGTGAAGTGGGCACAGTAATCGCCCTCTGCCAGTGCCGCAGTGCTCATGGCTCGGTGCCCAGCGCACAGTAGGGCAGGTGGGGGGAAGGGGCAGAGCGGAAAGTTGGCAGGGCCTCCCTAGGGTTCTGTTTGGCCCCAGGAAATGGGTAGGGGGTGGGAAGGAGGAGGCGCAGATGTGTGCACGTCTCACACGAGCAGCCGCTTTTAGCCACTGAGTCGGGACTGAAATATTCCTGAGGGAGAAGAACCCTGAGGCTTCAGGGCGGCAACGGCTCGTCAGTGGGGAGCGGGGACGGGATGTTGTCACCATCTGCCTCGTGTCTGTCTGTGACTAAAATAATACTGGGGTGAGACTCGCCGCAGGCATGGGCCCAGCCGCAAGGTTCCCCGGAATAGGGAGGGGCCGGGGGTACTGGAAGACTTGGGGCAGTCTGCTGGGGGCAGTTCCTGCCTGAGACTGGGCCCTGGTCCTGCACCCCTCCTGAGGGGCCATGGGAACCCATGGGGGGTGCATAGACACCTTCCTGGGGGGATCAGGCTCACGAGTGCAGAGCTGGGGGACCCCAGACTCAGATGGGTCCTGCTCCCCAGGTTTCCCAGAGGGCAGACCAGGCATGTGCCGAGACCCCAGTAAAGCAAGGGCAAAAACAGAAAAAAAAAAAAAAAAAAAAAAAAAAAAGGAGAGAGAGACAGACAAATTGCCTGATTCAGCTTCCATGAGCTTATCTAGAATATTGAAACCAGAAAACGTAGCAAGAAGCTATTTTAATTTCAGCCGACGTATAAGTTTTGGGTCTATGGTTTACTGTGGTTTTTATTTTGAATCAAATATGGAGACTGTTCCATAATCTCCTCAGGGCTCAGGGCTCTGGGGACTGCGTGCCTGTCTTTCCTCCGCTGGGCAGCACAGTCACGCACCAACGCCTCTAAGTGTTGGCACCCCAGGGCCCAGGCGAGTGCCCCTTCAGCTAGGGGACATGGCCAGGAGTCTGACACTTGGCCTCTGGCTGAAGCCGCCACCTCTAGTCTTTGCTGTGGGTCTCGACGGACACGAACAGTTGGATAGTTCTGTTTTTGCAGACAGAACAGACCCGCGACCTCAGCGGTTTATTTTAACTGCAGATGTGCCCTGACTGCTGGTTGCTGTGTGCTGACACAGCACAGGGTTGTTGGGTTAGCAGGCGGCACTTGAGCACCTACTGTGTGCAGACCCTGAGCTGGAGCAGGCTGGGCCCATCCTCAGAGTGCAAAGGAAAGAAGGTGGTAAGACCCAAAGGAGACCAGACAGCTGGGTGCAGGGAGGTCAGTGAGGGTGCTGGGTGTGGAGGCAGTCTTCCTGGAGGAAGTGGCAGATGTGCTCAGCCTTGAAGAGGAGACACTTAGCAACAGCAAAGGAGAGTGGGTAGGATGCCCCAGGCAGAGGGAATCCTGTGTGCACAGGCCACCGCTTTGTGGCATCTCTTGGCAAGGCTGTCCACATGGGAATCTTAGCTGCAATGCGGAGCCCGTCCTGCAGGCCAGACCCCAAGTGAACTGCTTTACATGTGTTTTCCCAGTCAGTCCTCGCCAGCACCCCATGAGGTCGGTACACCAAGTGCCCATTTACAGATGAGGAAACTGAGGGTCAGAGAGGTCTAGTCACTTGTGTAAATGGTGGACGTGTGGCCTTGGGTTCTAAGTGCCGCCACTGCACACTGCCCTCAGCAGGTAGCAACAGAGCACCTACTATGTGCAGGCCCCAAGCCAGGGTGCTTCCTGGACTTGGACCCCAGCAGCACACTCCAGAGTTTCCATAGATGGCTGATGTCTCCCATTGCCATCTGAGCACAATGACCAAAGTTAACCTCTCTCCAGAGTGCATGTGGGAGGGGAGGCGGTGCAGAAGACCCTGCTCTACAACCTTGAGCAAATCTCTTCCTCCTCTATCAGTTTCTTCATCTGTAAGATGGGACTACAATTCCTGCTGTGCAGGCTTGTGGCGAGGATTAAAACTGAAAGCCTGTGTGAGAAGTGCCCTGTGAGCTCAATGAGTCCCAAACAGGGCTGCCTCTTAAAGCACCAGGAGTCATCTTCCCAGAACAATCCAGCCACCAAGCTTTCCTGCAGCTGACAGGCCACTGCCACCTCTACTACTGCCACCCTGATTCAGGAACTTCCAGGCCTCTGTGGCAGCCCCTCTCTTTTCCCTGCCCACCAGGCTGTCAACACCAGTGTCAGAGCCCCTGTCAGGGCTCTTCTGTCCCTGGGGCCACAAGTGTGATAGGGTGAGAGTGTGTGAGTGCGAGTGATTGTGAGTGACAGTGAGTGTGTGAGAGCATGAGTGTGACAGTGTGAATGTGTGAGTATGAGAGTATGTGAGAGTAACTGTGAGAGCATGAGTGTGACAGTGAGTGTATGCAAGTGTGAACGTGACCATGTGTGTGTGTGAGATTGTGAATGTGTGAGTATGTCTGTAAGAGTGTGTGTGAGTGTGACAGTGTTTGCAAGTGTGTGTGTATGAATGTATGTGAGTATATGTGATGAGAGTGTGAGTGTATGTCTAGGTGTGATATGGTGTGTGTGTGTGTGTGTGTGTGTGTGTGTGTGTGAGTATGAGAGTGTATCGAAAGCCTGGGTCCTCTTTAGATGTGGGGAAGCCAGCTCAGAGGCGGGGAGCGCCTGGCTCAATTGCACACAGTGAGCTGGGGACCAGCCTGGAGAAGGAGGCTGGCAGCTCGCCTCTATTTCCAGGGTCCCTTAAGGGCTGGGTGGGGGGCAGAGAGGCAGAGGGAGGCAGAGGGTTGGGAAGAAGGGTATATAATGGTTGGATTATGGACAGAACCTGGGGTCCATGTCCCTGCAGGGCTCAGACCACTACCAGTCAGATTATTCCTGGGCTATCTCATTTCCTGATGAGCTGAGAGGAGGAGGAGAGGCAACTCCTTCCTATCGGTCCCTTTTGTCCTTCTGGGCCTGGGAAAGCTGGGAGAGTGGAGGACCCCTGCGGGTGAGAGGTAGGGACTAGTTGGCTCTGTGGCCAGGTGGCAGCCTCTGAGGCCTTGTGGGGTGGGGGCTGGCGAGGAGGTTGCCCGACGCTCTTGCTGGAGAGGCCTCACCCACAGGCAGAAAGGACAAAGCCGACCTCTGTCTACTTGACCGCCGCTCCCCGACTCCCACATACACACTGCCCTGCCTGGAGGGTTACTGTTCCCCTGTGTGTGAAGATGGCGTTCCAGGGGGGTGCGGGTGGGGTGGGATTTAGGAAGTGGGAGTCTGTAGTGTGTGTGAGCTTTGGTGTGAGTGTTGAGGTGAGTGTTTGGCGTGAGGATGTGGGAGGCTGAGCTTGAATTTGTATCTGTGACTTTGTGTGTGTACAAGCACTGGATGTGTTACTGTGTGTGTTTATCTGTGTGTTTGTGTGACTGAGCATGTGTGATCTGTATTTGGCAGTGTGTGTGTGTGTAAGCCCACTGTACAAGAGGGGTGAGAGATGACTGACAGGGAGAGGGGTGCATGGCTTTGTCCTCCCCTAGGTCCTGCTTGGGCTGACTTCACATCCTCTCTGACTGGCAGGACCATGCTGTTGGGGTCTGATTGCCTGGCTTTGGCGGCAGAACTTCAGAGCCCCATGGAAAGTGTGTTAGGGAGGTGAGCCAAGGCAAGAGACTGGGGCTGCTGGAACCTGATGCCTGGGTTCAAGTCCCAGTTTCTGTATGCACCGGGTGAGCTGGGGCAAGTCACTTTCTTCCCTGAGCTGCAGTTTCCTCATCAGAACAGTGGGGATTATGGTGGTCAGGAGATACTGGGGTGCAGGGACTAAGCATTACCAAATATTCTGGGAGCTTTCCTTCTCTTCCTGGCTCTGGGGAGTTGGCCGGTTGGAGGTCTGGACATTGGCCTGCCCAGAGGCAAGAGAAGGGTGAGATGACTCCTCTACCCTCCAGCCCAGGAGGCCTGACTTGTCCCTACTGCATCCCTTCCCATCAGAAAGATGTGTGCCCATGTCTTTGGAGGGCTCATGAACCTGCGACAGGCCCGGGGAACAGGAAGGAAAAGAAGCATAGGCCTGCAAGTCATTCTGCCCAGACCCCTGCATTCTAGGAGGATCAGCCCTAACCCCCAGCCCAGGGAGGGGCCTTCACTCCTTTACTCCTTCCCATGGTCAGAAGCAGGAGTGGGGCAAGTCCTGCCACCTGCCAACCCTCAGAGCTGATCCCTCTCTGGCCTTGCTTTCCTTCTTTGTGGAGCCAGGCAGGTAGGGGTGTTCTGGGGTAGGAGAATCGGGAGTCCCTGCTGCCTGGTCCTCAGGGCTGGCCAGTTCTCCCAGCGCCCCTCACTCCCCCACACCCGCCTGCCTGCAGAGCCTGTGGCCCGGGCAGCTGTCCGGCTGAGCGGGTTAGCAACACAAGACAGATGGCGAGGGATTATCTCAGCTTCTCAGAGCGAGATGGCGGCAGCGGTGGGGTGAGGGGAGGCTTTCACACCCTCCCCGTGTGTATTTACACACTCACAAATGCACACACACGCACACGCAGCTCCTAACTCCTGCTCCAGATCCTGCCCAGCCTCCTCTATTTATGAAGTGGACAGAGAGGGAGGAGAGAGATGAGATTCTGGGAATCGATGAGAACCATGGGACTTGGCAATCCTGTCCCTGCCCCACTTGGCTCCCGGGACCACAGGCTGAACCAGCTGGGCCTTTGAGAAGGCCCTCCCAATCCCCTCTTGGACCCTACCCCTGCCTCTAGGATTTCTCTGCAGCTGCCTCTGTGGGAACGGTGTATACAGCAGGCATGGCTTTACAGAGAAGGCCTCAGAGAGGTGTAAGCAGTGCCCGAAGTCACGCAGCAAGATTAGTTCATCAGCAGGCTGAGCTCTGAGGGTTGGCAGGTGGCAGATGTCTAGGCACAGGCTGTGGAGTCCTTGCCCCTTCTGCAAACAAAATGTGTTTGCCTGAGCCCTGGATGCTGGTTGCCCATCAGGTCTTACAGGGGTGGGGGCACCATCCATCACAGGGGCAGTTGCACCCATGCAAGGACATGTAGGCCCAGCCTTTCCTTCACGTACACCATCAGGAGCTAGATGAACCCTGTTTGGAGTTGGGTGACAGGGCTGGGTCTCCAGGCTATGTCACTGGGAAAGAATTGGGACAGGATTAGAGCCCCACTAAAGTGAATTCTCCCACCTGTTCCCCAATTTGCCACAGGCAGATGGTGGAGGCTTCAGCCTCAGCCACAGATTCAGCAATCCCCCTCCTCCATCCACCCTGGACGCTCTCCCCCCACCCCAAGCCTGAGTCATCTGTGCTGGGCCTCAGGAGGGGTGTGCGCTGGGAAGCTGGGCTGGATTTTCAGATTTTCTAATGGAAACCCCAGGGGACCTCTTTCCCATCAGCTCAGTGGGGAGGGCGGAGGCCTCTTGACAGAAACTGGTTCTTCACTCCTCATTGCCAATACCCAGGCCCCTCCCCCATCCCCAAGAGTGACTCAGGGCCTGGGGGACAGAGGAGCATGGATGAGGGCAGTGTGAGGCTGCTGGGGGTGGCCTGACCCCACTCCCTGCACAGAGCAAACCCACCCTTCTATGCCCCTGAGACCTCTGCCTCAGTCACTGGAGCTCCCATGTCGAATTGTCAGGGAAAACTGATCTCAAGCCCACGCTGGTGTGGAGGTCATCTGGGGAAACAGTTGGGTCCACCTCTGAAGCTGCATTATTTGCAGGCTTGCAGAACTTAGGGGGTGGGGGAGACACCACCCACACTCTTCCTGCCACAGAC
This sequence comes from Chaetophractus vellerosus, assembly GCA_004027955.1. Lineage (NCBI taxonomy): Eukaryota > Metazoa > Chordata > Mammalia > Cingulata > Chlamyphoridae > Chaetophractus > Chaetophractus vellerosus. The sequence goes on along the minus strand of PVKH010040535.1, from coordinate 690 downwards.
AAGACTGTGGTCTCCCCCTCCCTCCCCCCGCCCCCCCAGGCCAGACCAGCCCCTCTGGTGGCATTGGATGTTTCTTTGCAGTCTGCCTAGACTAAGGCCCTCCTTTGGAGTCTGAAATGACCCCTGACCATAGCACCTGGGCATTGGGAGGTGGGCACATGGTAGGGTGCTGGGCCGAACCTGGCGCCCGGGTTCAGGCGAAGCTCCATCTCCCTGTCTCGCAGGCCTCAGGTTGGTCATCGGTATTGTGAGTGTTGGGAGACACCATACCTAAGCCCCCATCTCCCTTCACAGCTTGGCCTGGGGAGCCGTACATGAATGAACCTGATGTCTGAGCCTCTCTTCTCCCTCTCGGTGGGATTTTCCTCTCGGTTTTCTTAAGGTTTCAAAGTAATATTCTAAAGAGGCACCGCGAGAGCCAATCAGAGTGCCCATGTAAATGAGGGCCTGCTGATTGGCTGTCTTCTTCACGCCCTTTCCGAAACTTCAACTTCATCAACTCAGGGAAGATTTCTCCCTCCGGCCTCACGCGCCCCGCAGGAGGCGGGGCCGGGGGTCACACGGGCCATCCCCCTGCTGCAGGCTGCCTGGCTCGCCTAGTAGGGGCCGCACAGGGACAGGCGGGGGCGAGTCCACAGCTCCGGCGCCGGCCCTCAGGGGTTTGTTTTGGCACAGAATCCCCGCGGGGGC
>PVKH010040534.1:0-11063 GCA_004027955.1 Chaetophractus vellerosus | reverse complement strand
TTTTTTTTAAGATTTATTATTTTTATTTATTACACATCCCCCCCCTTTCTGCTTGCTCTCGCTGTGTATCCATTCTTCTGTGTTTTTTCTATGTCTGCTTCTTGTCTCCTCCCATCTTTTGCAGCGACGCGCCGAGTCGGCCCTTCGCAGCGGCGGCTTGCTCCGTTCGAGGGTGGCTCCATTCCGTTTTCACGGGCGGCTCCGCTCCATGTTTTGTGGGCAGCAGTCCTCCATGTTTTTTGCGGGCTGCCAGACTTCTGTGGTTCGCAGGCAGCAGCTCCGCTTTTCACGGGTGACTTTGCCATGCCCGTGGGGGCTCCGCCCTGCCCGTGGTGGCTTTTTGCCTTGCCCATGGCGGCTCTGCCTCGCCCATGGTGGCTTGCCTTTCTCAAGGCCGTCTGCCCGCTCGGAGAGGTCCCCGGGAACTGAACCCGGGGCCTCCCATGTGGTACCCCAGCGCACTCTTTATCCACTGAGCTATCTAGCCGGGCCCAGGATCATTTTTTAAAAGTCTTTGTCCAACATGTCTGGTCTTCATTGATGGTTTCTGGATTTTTATCTTGTTCTTTCAGATGGACTATCATTTATTTTTTCTTTGTTTATCTTGTAATGTATTACTGAACACTGTACATTTTAATATTTTAAAGTGTTAACTCGGGGATTTAGTCCCTGAGCTGATTGTGCTATAAGTTTATATACAGCTGGTGATATGACACAGGTTTCCTTGAGTGTCAGGAACTAACAAAAACAAAGAAATCAGCATAAAATAACTTTTGTAGTCTTTGTAAATTTGCTCTGCATTGACTGGTGCTCTCTTTCAGTATTTAGTCCTCAGATCAAGAAGATAATCCCAAGGCAAATGTGAAGTTCAATCTTTTCTGAGCCAAAGACTCACAGTGGGAATACGTACTGGCTCCACACTACTGGGGAGGCGGGGAATAAGTTAGCAAGGGCATCGGGAGCTTCTTCCACTGTTTTTAAGTATATTTATTCTTGATTTGGCCCTTGCCCAGTTGCTGCAATGCTTTAACTGTTTTCCAGATTTATGAGGAAAATGGCTTGGCTGGCTTTTGCTAGTTGTTCAAAGATTCTTTGGGGGAACAGTTCCCTGAAGTGTCTTACACTGCTATCTTGGTCTTCTTAATTCCACAGCTGCCTTTGGATAATAGTTTTCTTATTGTACCTTAAAATATGCTCTCAAATGAATTTAATATCAACACTAACATGTAGAAACTCGTGTTGTGGAGTGAGTGTAGCTCAGTGGTTAAGTGCCTGCTTTACATGTACGAGGTCCTGGGTTCAAACCCTGGTACCTCCTTAAAAAAAAATCCCATGTGTGCCAAAATCCAATTTGTAACATTAAAAAGGAAGCGGGGAAATGTAACACAGGTCTTGACATTTTACTTGATTGCAATCCATACTCTTGAACAAGAATCAAATGAGAATTTCAGAATAATTTTTGCTAAAGCCTCTAGCCAACTTATCAACAATTCTGCTTTGTGTTCACATTAAACTGAAAAAATCTAACTTGCTACTTCTCACTTTTTAAATGACTTTATGAGGTAATGGTAGGATTAAAGACAAACATGACCTTTATTCATTTGGATTATTTTCTTGCCCATTTAAAATCCTTGCCTGGGTTTAAGAATAGCATAAGTCCGTTTGAGAGAGGGAGGTTAGCAAATCAGAAGAAGGTAGCATATTTAAATTAGTTGCAAAATAATCTGTTTCCTAACTCTTTTGCAAATTTTACTCTGTGAACCTTTCAAATGGTGAATTTTTCAAATCATGCTTTTCCAAAGCATCTTTCTTCTTATAGAGTAAATTCCTTTGTGTCAGGATCCCTGCATTTTGGGGTAGAGTTCTAAACGGAAAGCATACGACCTCTAAACTTGCCCTAAATTTGCATTTCTCAAATATATTAGAAGGGACACTAAATGTGCAAGAAGCTGCAAATAATCTTGATCTCATCTTAGAAGCTACCCATGTGTGCTGGCATAAAGGGCCTGAGAAGTCTTGTAGTGAAGGAACCTGTTTAACTTTATTTTAACTGGAGTTTTTTTTAAAAAAACTATTTACTCTTTTTACTTCTCTGTATATTTTTAAATGTTTATAATTATGGATCAGGGCAAAACAATTTTACCTTTCCTTTTTTTTTCTTTTTGCATTATAACTATTAACACTTTACAGAGTTAGCATTCCTCAAAATCCCATAGGAAACTGCTGTAAGTAACTTCTCTTTTACCATGACGGTGCTGAGTTTCTTTTCTTTTCAGATAAACAAGAGAATCATCTGGATATAGACTTACTGGTCAAATATGGAAATTCCAAAAACTTGGAAACCATTGAACATGGAAGGTATGAATTCATTTCTCAGATAAATACTTTTCCTTGTTGGTTAAAGGTAGTGAGGTGCTATTGAAAAGACTGGATTTACACTTAGCCTTTAAAAGGAAGGAAAAAGATGTTTTTCACTAAACAGTTTTAATTAGCAATATGCTTAAGTTTCAAAAAATATTCGAATTTTTAAAGAGACACTTGTTAAAATAACATGTCTCTCTTTTAAAATTTACATTCAAATAAATGAGGGAATTAAAAAGTGATATTCAAAATGCCTAAATAATTATTTTAAAGATATGCTAAAAAGTCATTTAATTGCTCAATATCAAATAGGGAAATATTGAATTGGATAATTTGGCATTTTGGGGTTTAGAGACTTGGAGAGGGTATTTATGGCTTAAGGGATTTTAAAACCATAATCTCATGATGAATTTGGTTAACGCTATTAAAAGCTACATCTTAAATATCTATGTTATGTTTAATATATTAAATTTATTAGTACAGTTGTCTGTTGGATTTTATTTTTAACCTGACAGGAGCATATGCATTTTAATCTAAATTTAATCTAAATGCTCAAATTTGTTTTCAAATGTCTTACTTAGTTAATTATGCAGACACATCTTGTTAATGCAGCAAACAACTCCATCCAAGAGGTACTTTTGATGCCTAATTATCCATAAGAATTAAAAACCCTTTGATTAAAAAAGTCATTCCCTTTAAGAATCAAAACCTCCATTTTCCTATTCCAAATTCAGAACCTAAAATGTCCTTGATCATTATAAACACCGCCAGTGGGGGATATGCTCAGAGGAGCAGCACCAGAGAGTGCTGGGGTGGGGATGGGCGTAGGGGATGGAGGGGGACGAAGGTATTGAGGCGGGCAGGGAGGGGGTATGAGGGGTGGGAGGGGTATGCATTGTAAAGGTTTCTCCAAAGGGCATCCTTCTGGGGTTTATTAGTTTTAGGGATATTAAAATATCATTGATGAATCGAATGCTTTCCTAATGTCTTGCTTGGCTTATTCTGTGTGTGGCAAATAAGAAGAATGAAAGTCTTCTAAGGGGTATTTAAGTTAAACAAACACATTCTGGCTGCGTCAGGTTAGCAGATCAAGATATTTTTTTTGTTTGTTTGGTTTTTCCTTTCCTGCTTTGGAGGGTCTGATAAAATCAGAAACTCCTCTACCCTTTGGGTTTTTAAGTAGGAAAGAAAGACCAGATTTAGGCATGGCTGCCTCTCCCTGGGCCCACTGAACCCGAACCAAGTGGTTGTGGGTTGCAGGGACAAGAGCTCCTTTGTCATTTTCATTAATCAAACTCACCGAGCCAGATGAATGGGAAGCATTTTTTAAAGTAAAATAATTCACCAGAATTTGGATGTGTTTCTCTTTAATTAGTTTGATGAGTCCCAAGTCTGAGCACTTGTCAAACACCTGGTATTAACCCTGTGCTACTGACCTAGGGGGAAAAGTCCGGGAGAGGCAAAAGGGTAGGCAGGTGGAAGTAGCTGAATGAGAGGCCTTTTCTGTGCAGCCTGTGCTCCACATGAAACGAATCATTACCACAATGATACTTCTAATTATACTGTCATTAGGATACGTCTTCGGTGTGCTGGGGCGCAGGGAGCCTTGCTTTCAGACAACATGATCCAGGAGACGTTGAATGCGGGGAGGCCTGGGAGGCGTTTAACCCTTTCGCTAGACAGAACATACTGTGAGTCCTCAAAGTCGAACCCAAGAGTTCTTAATTTGCTTTGCACCCTACTTCCCACGTTGCACGTTCAGTGTTAACACAAGCAGGGCGTTGTTGGCGTGGGAGACCTTGGCAGTGAGGGTCCCAGTGTCAGACTTATCATTCCTGTGGAATGTATCATTCTGATCATCTCCACACTACTGAGGAACAAACGGCAGACGACGGTCCTTCAATATTCCTGATTCTAGGGTGTGTTTACAACAGCAAAACTGGAACTGCAGAACTAAGGGTAAAAGCAGGGCAATGCGTCCATGGCGCAGTGTAGCTTCACAGCTGAAAGTTTGGAGTTTGGTGGGGTTGGCTTTGCATCTCAACCTCATGCTTTGCTGGATCTTGTGGCCTTGGGCGAATTACTTGAAGTTTCTAAGCCTCATATTCCTCAGCTGTGAGCTGTGGGTAAGTTTAGTACCCACATCACAGGGATGTCATGGGGAATGCATGAGAAGATTCACGTAGAGAGCTGCTCAGTGCTTGGGGGTACACAGCAAACACTGAGAAGTGGTTGTGAATGGCGGGCTCTCTAACTTTCTTAAGGCGAGTCTATGTTTTCCTGTAATCACCAACCTATCAGACATGACTGCCTATGTTATAATGAAGAACCTGCCTAATTGATTCCCTCTTCCCAGGGTTGGATGCTAAGTCACTTTCTGTAGATTCCAGTTGGAAAGTGCCTAAAGAAGGCTGGTTGGTGAACTAAATTCTTCATTTTCCAAGTCTGCCTTTGACTGCAACAAGCTCCTCCTCAAAGCTGTTTTGGTATAAGTACCTGATAAGAAACACATTTTCCTAATAAAGTTGGTGATGTTTGGATAGTAAGAATGATATTGTTAAAACGATATTCTGAATATTTTCAGGACTTTAGTCTTTGGGGCAACGAACCATGATACCTCAAATGGGCTCATGAATTTTAGCATGAATAAATCCAATTCTGTTGACATCTTTAAAAAACTGTCTGTGCCCCAGACTTCGGTTAGCACTGAGGTGAAAAAAAAAACAAAAAACATTTTCTGTCATATTCCTTATACATACAAGTGGATTTACACATCGCATGAGAATGTGAATGATTTGGAAGAAAAGCACTGTTTATTTTTAAAGAATCCCTTTACTTTCTTGGTATTCTTTTTAAAATAGCATACACATATATGTATGCATATGAATAATAGTCTAGAGAAACCACAATTTAAACTATTTCAAAATAAGCCGGTCTTGAGTTTCACACTGAGAGGGTGCAGAGTTTTCATGAAGCATAATGAAAAGCATATATTGGGAGGATCTATTTTACTAATAAATACCATTGAAGATGCACTGTGGTATGTGGTATGGTATTAGTCCAAAGCAAGCATGATGGGAGAGGACAGCATCAGAAAACAGCTTCTTCTGACTCTTGCCTGCAAACCTCCCCAGTGTCTTCTTTCTTGATTACTTTAGTTTTCCTATGATGGCTCTCAACAGGTGTGTTTATGCACACATATACATATGTGCCAGTGTATGTGTGTGTGGGGGGGGTAGGTATAGAATTTCTTCAACTCAGATGGTGGTATAGCTTCATACACATGCCGTAAAATTGTTGACCATTGAAAAAAATATCAAGTCATTATTGTCATATGTTTCTAACTCAGTACTGGGCTTTTCATCACATGAAATTAATTACTATTTTATTTTATTTTTAAGTCTTTGCTGTGATTATTTTTGCATCTACACATTTTGTGGGTTTTGATATCATGCTAAAGTCAAATTATTATGAACTCTGAAGGATAGTTAAATCCATGCAGTGGTTAATTTTCATAACCATTGTAAAGAAGACATTGTATTGCTATGAATTTTAATTAAAATGGCAGACTTTGTTTAATCCTTTTATTAAAAATGCTACCTACAATGCAAGTAAAATGTTTATGTAAGAAAGCAGTTAATTTTTGAGATGTTTGAGTATCTTTTCTGTTCAAATCTTATAAATGTAGCCCTCTGCCAGTTGGCTTTTTTTTTACTTTAGGAGGTGGTTTCCCAACTATTTTGTATAAAAAGTGGAGCTTGAAATTTGCTTTAAGTATAATTAGGGCCCTAAAATGTATGGTTGCGCTCTGAAAACTATATCTCCAAGCTCTTTTGCAATACAAGTTAATTAACTGGATTTAGATATTTGCAAGATGATATATTTAATGGGATTACTGCTCATATAATGTTCTCAGTGACTGATTTGCAATCTAAGCTCACGGAACCGAATACTGAATTTCCAGCTCTTTGAGAGTTAATGTTGTGTTAAAGAAAAGTACAATTTGAACCTCATTGTTCATGAATAGGTGAGTTATTCCAGTGAAACGGAGCCGGGTCCTATAAGGGCTGCAGCGGGCAGATGCGTGATCGGGAACGAGCAAACCATCACATTCCAGCAACTGCCCCAGGTAGCTGGATCCCCACACCTGAACTCCTGACAAGTTCAAGGCAATTGTGTGTCTCGTCAAAATATAATGGCCCATTATTCACAGTCTGTCTCCCAAGTGGGAACAATTAGATGCTTCTGCTCCACAGGCTTAAAGATAAACACCCATGTTTTGGTTGGTTGAGAGTTAAAATGAAACCACACTTAAGCATTCTGTACCCCTAGACCTGGCTATTGTGAAGACCGAATGTTCTAAATCCACCTTTCAATGCAGTCCTTCAAAATATTTGTGATTATTTTATCAGACTGGATGGAAAGGTAAGTAATAATTTGCTTGGAAGGAAGAAGAACATCAGCAGAAAAACGTCAGCCTTCAAACAAAACAAAACAAAGCACCTCTTCCCCTCCATGCCTCTCTTTCTCTCGCTCACTTTCTTCTTAAGCAAATACATTTCTGCCAATCAGCTGGGCTCACTGTTATGTTATGGCTTCACTCACAGAACATGACATCACTAATGAATCTAATTTAAATCTTTCTGATCAGAGGACTACTGTAAAAATAGCATTTTAACTAAAATGTTGGAATTTTTATTAAACGTATAAATATTAGCTCAGTCAAATAACTATTAGGAGAATATTTAAATTCTCCCTTAGTGGGAAAGCTATGGAATAGGACATCCGGTTTCTCATTTTCATTGTGTGAAATGGTTTTTTGTATCTGATCCAATGAGATCATTTCCAGGGATCCAAAGACACAGGCTAAGCTTCCGGAGACCCTTTACTTCTCTCGAGCTTTGAAAGGAAGCTTCCCTCTGTAAGAGACAGTGAGCATAAAGGTGAGCTGTTAGGTAAACACGGAAGTGCAATGTAAATACAGGTGTCAAAACGTCAGAGACCCAGAATCATCAAATGCAAGGTGTGGCAGTTTGATTGTTTATGAATTCCCAAACCAGATATTGGATTATGTTTTTAAACTGGTCTAATATGTCCAGGCATATTAGATTATATTGGATTCAGAGGTTTCACTTTTTAAGTAATGATTAAGTCTTTGATTGGGCCACGTCAGTAGGCCATTGCATCCCCACCCCCTTGGCTGGTGGGGACTCACAGAGAAAAGACATGGCAAAGGACAAGAGTTGGGAGTTTTGAGCTGGAGCCTGGGAAGTAAGCACACAGAGGAGCAGAGCAGCTGAGCCTGGAGAGAACAGAGCTCTGGAGAGAGAGGAACCCAGGAAGCCTGAACTCTTGGCAGACATCGGCAGCCATCTTGCTCCAATACGTGGCAACAGTCTTTGAGGAGGGAAGTAACTTATGCTTTATGGCCTGGTAACTGTAAGCTTCTACCCCAAATAAATACCCGTTATAAAAGCCAACAGATTTCTGGTAGTTTGCATCAGCACCCCTTTGGCTGAGTAATACAAAAGGGCTGAGCTGAGAGGTTGCTGGGTCTAAATTCACTTTCTGGAGGAGAAGGCTGTAGTCCAAAGAGAAACAGTGATTTGCTGGATGGGAGACCTAGACCGCGGGACTCCCTGAGTGGCCAGGCCAGGCTGGGGGTTGTGAGAAAGGGAAGGCTTATGAAGAAGTGAAGGAGTCTGACTTCTCTTCTTTCTTCCCCTAGAGGTCTACAAAGCCAGAGAAAGTCACTGACACACACTGCTCTGCAGAGTTCCCCTCTACCTGCTGCAAACATCTATTGATGGGAAATTCCTCCACCAGTGGCAGTTGGGGTTTTATGGGTCAACTTATACCCCAAAGCCCTGCAATGACCTCTGGGCCCGGCTCCAAGGGCTCCTGACTCAACTTGTTGGGGTACCCCCCATGCCCTCTCTCAGCTTTCTCACTTCCCCTCCCCCTGTCCTTCTAATTTGCCCAGCAGTCTAGCAGTGTTTGAGGCCCCTAGGCCCTTCTTTCCCCTCCCATCACTTTTTGCTACATTTTCATATGTGTTTTCGCCTTGGAGGTTCATGGAAGGAACTATTTTCCTACCTTATTGAACTTTTCCTGAGACAAGGGAGTTGGATTCAACCTCCCAGCCCTTTTCACCTCATTAACCTCTACCCTTCCTTTAGATCTCGGCTCATTTTCAAGCCTCTCCTGACCTCCAGGGCCAGGGCAATCTCATATGGCAAGCTTTCATTGCATCATATGCCTCTCCTTTGTAGCACTTAACATAATTGTAATTTTATATTTATTTATGTGCTATTATTAATATAACATTTTAATTTGAAATAGTTAAGACTCACAAGAAGTAGCAAAATTAGTACTGACGATGCCCGCATACCCTTCCGCCAGCTTGCCCCAGTGATGACATCTTACAGAACCACAGTGGATTGTCCACACCAGGAAACCGACACTGGGGCAATACTATTCACTCAGGTACAAAGCTTATTTGGATTTCAACAGTTTTGAGAGGTACTTTTCTTTTTTTTTTTTTGGTATATAGTTATATGAAACTTTAGATTCTAGCAACCATCATCACAATCAGGATGCAAAAAACGTTCCTTCACCCCAAAGAAACTTCCTTGTGTTGCCACTTAATAGTTGTACACTTTCCCCAGCTCTAACCCTTGGCAACCTGGTCTATTCTCCATCACTATAATTTTATAACTTTGTCAATGTTACATAAATGGAACCATATGGTATGTAACCCTTTAAGAATGATTTTTTTCTCCCACTTATAATTACCTGGGGATCCATCCAAGTCACTGAATGTATCAATAAGTCATTCTCTTTTGGTAGTATCCATTGTATGGAAGTACCACTGTTTGCTTGTCCATTCACCAGTTCAAAGACATTTGGGTTATTTCCAGTTTTTAGCTATGAAAAATCAGCCTTCTATAAACATTCACGTACAGATTTTTGTGTGAACATACCTTTTCTTTTTTCCTGGGTAAATGCTCAGGGGAGCAATTCCTGAGTCACATGGTAAGTATAGGTTTAACTTTATAACTGCTCTCTAGAGTGGCTGTACCATTTTCCATTCCCACCAGCAATGTGTGGGAGATGCAATTGCTCCACATCCTCACCAGAACTTGGTATTGTCAGGACTTTTTATTCTAGAAATTCAAATAGTCATGTAATGGCATCTCAACATAACCTTAAATTGCATATCCTCAATGACTAATGCATATCCTAAACAAACATCTTTTCATGTGCTTATTTTCCATCTGCATATCCTCTTTGGTGAAGTGCCTGTTCAAGTCTTGTCCATTTTCTAACTGGGCTGTTTGTTTTCTTACTGTCGAATTCAGAGTGTTCTTTATATATTGTGGGTACAAGTCCGTTGTCAGATATGTAATGTACAAATATTTTATTCCAGTCTGAGGCTTGTCTTTTCATCCTCTTAACAGGATGTTTTGCAGAGCATAAATGCTTTATTTTGAATGTCCAATTTTTCTGGTTTTTTTTTTTTATGGCTCATGCTGTTGCTATGTCTGAGAACTCTTTGCCCAAGTCTAGGACACAAATATTTTCTCCCAAGTGTTTTCTTAAAAGTTTTTAGTTTCAGACCTATGATCCATTTTGAGTTCTTTTTTGTATAAGGTATGCTGTTTAGGTCAAGGTTCATGTTTTTGCCTATAACTGTCCAATAGCTCCAGCCATTTGCTGGAAAGACTCTCCCTCCTCCACTAAATTGCTCTGGCACTTTGTCAAGCATCAGCTGGCCGTTCTTGTAAAGGATGTAATGTTTTGTCTTCCTTTTGTCTCTAAGCTCCATGAGGGGATGGACCATTCTTCCCCCCCCCTCACCTTTGAAACCCCAGTATCTAGCACAAAACTGAACACAATTGTTAAGTAGTTGTTGGATCACTGGATAACCAATTGAGTTAACAGACATAAAAGCATTTGAAAAATGTGAAGCATCCCATCCATCATCATCATCTCTGCTGTTGCTGTCCCTGCAAGTCAGGTGGTGTTTCAGAGAAGGGAGGTGGCAGAGGATTGAAGCAAGGCATGTGCTCTTTTCCCCAGTATGTGTGCTGATGACTCGACTCAATACACATTTTTTCTCCAAATTTTCTTTGCAAAAATGTTTTGCTTGTCTAACAGAGCTATTTTATGACTGTATCTGACAACTTTGGAAGCAGTCCCCAGGGCTTGCCTTATATGAAACCATTCTCAATTCCATACAACCAGTTCAGTGGAACCGTTAACAAAGAACATTTAAAAAAAATTTTTTGCAGGTTACTTACAACCATAGTGTAAAATATGTTCTTGAAACCAATACATTCTTGAAAACAAGGTTCCAGGGAAATAGCTGGAATTGCAAACAGAAAGGTAGAACATTGAAAGAAAATACATATTGATTTTAAACCACATTACCATGTCAAAATACATGCAGTCTACTAACAGATGCATATTGGATTACTCAAAATGGCAATTTCAGTTTCATCCTGCTGTCCCAACTAAGAAAAGCAGAAACCCATAAACTTTAGAACCTTTTTAAAAATTCCACACTAAGAAAAGATGAGTGCCTCAGTGAAATGCTAACTAAACTGCAATTGGTAAAACAAATTCTTATTTCTCTAGTCTATTAGAATTTATACCATACCCTTAATTCTACTGCAAAAGCCATTTGTTCATGTCACTAT
>PVKH010040533.1:0-11066 GCA_004027955.1 Chaetophractus vellerosus | reverse complement strand
AAAATGGTCACTGCACGTGGGAAGAGCAAGAATTCAAGGGTACTAGTAGCTGACATTTTAAAAGTTCTTCTATTTTAGAACATAACAGGACTCCCAAAGATGGAAGTCCAATACCTTTCCACTCATTATGTGGGTCTCCACCCGCTGATACAACCCATTATGACAAGATGAACACTCACACACTCCCCAGAAGCCTGCCCCAGGTGTGCGCTGTCCTGAATGCCCCCCATATCCAACAATCTAAACCAGTAACCCTCCCCTGCCATGTTGCCAAAAGAACATTCCCAATGTTGTAATTTTAACCACATACCTGCCAATCCCCAGTGTTCACCTGCTCTCTCCCCCAACCCTCCCCCCAGTTCCATGGACATTCCAACCTACCCTCTCCAACTTAATCCCCTGACAAACCAGCACCACCCAACCCAAAAGCATCACTGCACCACTGTCATGCCTCTCCACTGCACAACTCCACACTTTCAACTTATCATAGATTTCGCCCATATGAGTGTTGGCTCACAACCTTCTTCTCCCTTTCTAACACTTGTAAACCTATCTTCCAGACTCTAGCTGGGTGTGTCTGCTCAATTTACTTAGTTGCATATCAATGAGGCCATGTAATATTTGTCCTTCAGTGCCTGGCTTGCTTCATTCAACATAAAGTCTTCAAGATTCATCCATGTTATCCCATGTGTTAATACTGCATTCCTTCTTATAGCTGAGTAATATTTCATTGTATGTATAAACCACAATTTGTTTATTCATTCATCTGTTGATGGGCATTTGGGTTGATTCCAACTTTTGGCAATAGTGAATAATACTCCTATGAACATTGGTGTGCATATATCTGTTCGTGTCCTTGCTTTCCATTCTTCTGCGTATATACCCAGCAGTGGAGGGATTACTACCAAGCACCAACTAGCAATGCAACTGGAAAAAGACCTTCACCAAAAGGGAGAAAAGGTAAAGACAAATGAGTTTATATGGCTAAGAGATTTCAAAGTGAGTTGGGAGGTCATTCCGGGGATTACACTTATGCATGTCTCAGCAGGATCTCATTGACTGCCAAAGTAAATACCACCTCAAGTAGTGGGGCTCCTGAGGGCTCTGGAAACATCCAGGCACTCTAGTCAGGGCAGATAGCTCAGGAGTTTGATGCCTTACCAGTGGGCCCTACTTTGGAATTTATGTTCCCCAGTGTGTCAGAGTTGGACTCAGTTGTGGTTTCCCTAAACATGGCTCTTCTGACCCTTCTATTTGAACCTATAATTAGTGTTAGATTTGATAGGTATACATCCAAGAGATTAAAATCTTTGGCTGTCCAAGTGCCAGCTGAGCCCTGAATCTCAAAGGAGTTACAACACCAAGTCTCCAGTTCATTGGGCTCACCCAGGACAACTAAGGAGAAGATGATGATGGAAATGACCATCCATCCCAAGGAACTGAGAGAGTTTACAACTGCAAGCAAGAGAGTCCCATCCATCTACCCCATGGTTTTGAAGCCTCCTCTCAATTAGAGGTGGAGTGGGCAACACCATCCCAGAATCCTCAGGATTGGGGATTGAGCTATGGATTAAAGTGGAATTACTGGTATTCTACTATAGACTTATTGTGATTCTAGCAATGGAAGAAATTATATCATTGATGTAGAGGCAGTGGCCACTGGAGGTTCTGAGGGCAGTGAGAGGGAAAAACAGGTAAAATTTGGGGGCTTTTTCGGACTTCGGAATTGTCCTGAATGACATTATAGCGACAGATACAGGCCATTACATATTTTGCCATAACCTGGAAAATTTTGCAGGAGAGAGTGTAAACTACAATATAAACTATAATCTATGCTAAGTGGCAATGCTCCAAAATGTTTTCATCAATTGTAATGAATGTATCACACTGATGAAGGCTGTTGTTAATGTGGAATAATGTGGGAGGTATAGGAAGTGGGGCATATGGGAATCCCCTATATTTTTATGTAACATTTATGAAATCTAAATATATATTTTTTAAAATAATAAAAATATATTAAATATATATACATATAAAGGTTTTTCATGGCATAGAGAGTGCATTAAACACATAACATGTGTCTGATTTAATTCTTAAAATAATCTATAAGATATGCACATTTTTAGAAATACTAGCTAACATGTCCCATGCCACATGGATAAGAAATGTCAGATGTGTGGCTGCAATTGAGTGCTGTTAACTCCCAAGCCCATGTTCAAAACTCCCACCTGGACAATCTCTCCCACAGAGGGCAGATAGTATGACCATTTACTGAAAAATAGTGGGAAAGGATATGTGAAGGGGGGGGGGGTTGGAAAAAAGAATATATATTTAAAATATTTTAATAGAAATGGATGTTATATATAATTTATCAGTTTTATGATCTAAATACTTAAAGCTGTTTTAGCATATCTCTTAAGTTAAATAGGTAAACTAATTTAAAACTTTCAATAATAGCATCAAATGGCAGTTAAGTCTAGCTGTGCTTCTCAGGTCTAGCTGCAAATAAGAATCACCTGTAGAACCGTTAAATTCTATGCATGTCTGGACTTCACCATATGTGGGTCTAATTCAGTAGGTATGTGCAGAGGCATCTGTATTTTTCTTAAACTCCTCAAGAAATGCCAGGCCTGTGGCCACCATTCTTTACAGTTTATGGGAGTGTTTCTTAAAATGGAAATGGGAGTGGGGGTTGGACCTGGATCGCTTGCATTAAAGACTCTGGGAGTGCTTGTTAAAATGCAGGTCCCGGCCCCCTTTCTGTGTTGCTAAATCAGAACCTCTGGCAGTGGGGCCCAGAAACTGCATTTTATCTAGCTCCCCAACTGGTGTTTATATACCATTAATTTTGACAATTCTTGGCATATGGTATTTGTTTATTTGCACTCATATTAATAGAAAGATTTAAATAATCAAAGCTATACTATTGGTGGATTAGTCTTCCAAATGTGCAGTACTGATACTATCCACTGAGGATACACCATATTAGATCTAGTAACTTTCTCTCCTCTCTTGCTAATTGTTTGAAAAATATATATAATACTTCTTTTCTCAACATTCCTAAATCAGTAACTCTTGTGTGAAAGAAAGCATAAATCCTTTAATCAGCAGGAACTGGTAATTGTTAATGGTGTTCCAAACAATTTCACATGTCAGAACCAGAATATGCCCATTCATAATAAATCTAAGTTATGGCAAGATGACAGGATCTCTTTCCAAACAAGGGCTTCCCAGAAAACATCTATCAGAAACGTTTTTTCTGTGTCAGAACAATGAGCTCAATATGTATAGGTTTATACTAGTCTGATGTTCAGAAATATGTATTGCTTTTTGCTCTGGGACTCTAATTCTTTTCTGGAACTGGCCTTCCGTGAACCTTTTACTTAGGGCTGCCATGTAGAGCTGTGCAGTTTGGGCACTGTGCAACTCTAGGGGGCACTGGCCACATTGTAGTTATGTCACACAACATGGTTCCATTGCTCAAAGGCAATAATTATACCATAAGAGAATTTTAAAATTCTAAATTAAGTCATGTTTTCCTATTTCCTTTTGCATTGCATTGGAAAACATGCCTATTGCTTGTAATGCTACAAGTATATTTGTTAACTAAAATGATTTTAAAAGTACATTGGTACATAAAAGAAAACCAAGACATATTCACAAAAGATAACAATGTTGATGATTTGGTTCAGTAAAAAAGGTAAAAAGACTGTGGCAACTGACCACAAACGTATTTAATAAAACTATAAAAAATATCAAATTTTTAAAGTTAATATAAAAGTTTTGATTTTCCCTTAGTTTGGCTTTAATTTAAAATGTAAGGATTTAATGTCATTTATTTTAACCTTGACTATTTAATTAGATGTTAAAGTAAAAGACATTTAATTCAATTCCAGAGCAATTAGGTTTGTTATCACAAACGCAGAGGTCCTATTTAGGGAATGTTTTGTTTTTTTTTTTCTATTATACAAAAAGGATAATTGATTAAAGTAAATGTTTTTCTTAAAGAAGTTCCAATGTAAAAATTGCCACTTTACATTTATATTGGAAACAAGAAGTGAGTATTTCTCAAATGTTTCCCCCCAAAATGCCATAATTGTTACAATTTCCATATTTCCAGGTTAAGAAATTTCTTATTTTTAAAAACAAATAAACGTGTTTCTTTGTTTTGATTGTTTTCCTTTCATAATTTTCTATAGCAACGTGTTGAGTTTAAATATGAAATATCCATAACCAGAAGATAGTATTATATTCTAACCTTTGTGAGTTTATAGTAATGACACATACTTGTCTTAACCATATATTTTAACAATATTTCACTTTACTCAGTTAGCATGTAATGATGCAAAACAGAGTTTGCAGTATTTTGCCCACAACAAAAAGTTGGTCAAATTTTTCATATGTTTAAAAGGCACAATTTGCAAATACATAAACCTTTTTTTATGACGTACTATCATTTTAATTTTGTAACACTGCAGTGATGAAAGATACATGAATGCCTTTGACCCTGCAAATATATTAAATACTGATCATTAAAAACAATACTTGCCTATTTGGGAACTAAGAACCCACAAGATCTCCCTAACACTCATCAATCCCTTCCCAGCTACCTGCTTTATTATTACTTTACAGAGCTATTCACAGTTTTGTGAGGGATGAGAAATGTCATGTGCTGGGCCTGTAATGGGCCATACAATGGGTCAGACAAATACTTTTACAAAATTAGGAGGGAAGGAGAAAAGGTTAAACATAAATGGGACAATCTTACGATCACTTGGCAGCTCTAATAAGCTTAAAAGAAAGCACACTGAATTTATTAGTTAAAAGTGTGTTTGAGGATTTTCTGTCTATTTTATTCATCCATTCTGATTCTCCCCCTAATAGGTATGATTGTTTGATTTCTGTTGCTCTTTAAAGGAAAACAGAATTCCAATAAAACCTGCCCTGTGTGAAAAACCAGTGACCAGAGTGTACCTGTTCTAATGAAGGAAAAAGCTTCATTAGTGGATGTGAAACATGTGGTCTCTTTAGCAGCAACATTAGCCCTGCAGTTACACACAAAACAACTCCAGTTCAATCTTCTCAATGAAATCCAGGCATTCATTTTTGACCCAGAGCAGAGTAAAGAATGGAAGCTGGCAGAGCACACACCAAATTTGTGGTATATAACAGTGTAGATGACAGTGGTATGTTCACAGGTTAGGTTGAAGAGAGAGGAGTAAAAGAGTCAAGCTCCTTGAGGCATTTCTAACTGGAAATAGTTGCTGGGTACTAAGTGTATGTGTGTGTAAAGAAGTAGAAGGCTCAGGTTTTTTGTTTGTTTTTGTTTTGTCTTTGCTTTCCCTCAAAGTAGATGTGTATTCCCAGTTCCTTCACAGTTCCTAGCACTGACTACATATTTATTGACTGGATGAATTGGAATTTGTCAGATTTGCTTGTGATTAAAGACACTGGACAAGTGTCCAGTGAGCTAGGTGGATCCTGAGAAGGGAGATGTGACTGAGGGACAGGGGTGCAGAGAAAGCTTTAGTCTCCTCATCTGTGAAGTGATGCCTAGTGATGTGCTGCCCCTTGGGTTGTTGGGAGGATTATTTGAGACCATAAAGATCTTTAGGAGATAGTGCCTGGCACAGAATAATTCCTTGATCGGTCTTTAGTATTGTTATTGCTATCATCAATGCTACAACATCTACTACTTAATCTCAGGCCAAAGTGTTGTGGAAGCTCTGAAATTTATGAGTAAAATAATGATCTGATGAAAACAGTGTTTAGGAACCAAATTATCATCAATATGAGGAATAAATGGAAAAGGAGAGACAATGGGAACATTGCAGTGGTCCAGAAGCCAAGCTAGGGGAAATGCCAATGGGGCTGGACAGTGAGGCTTTGGTGTGAAGAGTCTCATGAAAAAGCAATTCACTGAGAAAGGGAGAGATCAGAAATCTGGGGTCTAAACCTGCATAACTGAGATAATAGTGGCAGTATTTACCATAGGTAAGCTCCAAATGGCTGGATGTCCTTGATCTCATCAAGTATATACTTAGCTTTAATTCTTTTTCACTGTTCTCACAGAATGTGGGTAAGTGAGAATGAGATCACTGAGAAAAGATGGCTTAAAAGTTCAAAGCCCAATATAATAGATATTATTATCACAATTATTGAGTCAAAATCTTTTGAAAGTTGAGCATCATTAGATGGAGATGTCCTTATGTATTTATGACTCTGCTTGACCCATCAACTCACCAGAATTGACTGATATTGCCCTTTGAGTCTCCGCAATTGGGATGCCCATGTTTAATTATACCAGAGGTGGTTCTTTAACTCAGGATTGTGTAATGGAAACAAACAAGATGGAGAACAACTTAACCTCACTAGGGAAATTACAACTGAGTTTACTAAACAATTTGTACAATAAGCCACTAATAACAAGCAATGGGGTTCTCATGTTAGCACCCAAGCACTCTGTTAAGTAACAGGTAAAATTCTCAGTCAGATGTGGCAAAAGGAAGTGCCTGTGTCCTGGTTCTCCTCCTTTTCTTTCTATCACCTGGTCCCATTTTGTCTCTGACCTTTCCTGCCTCTTAGGCTGTCCAATGTCCCATAATCTATAATGGTAGGAAAGGTGCTCCTCTCTATTAGTGACTGTTTACTAATTATAGAAAATTTCCAATTCTTCTATGTGCAATCGCATAATATTTAGATTCCAAATAGAGTCCCCATCAAATATTTATGTGGCTTTAATGGTCCCTGGTCCTATTAGTTAGTCTGTGCTTATCTGAAAGGCAGTTCGGAAGAAGCAGATGATTTGCTATCCATTGCTCCTTAGTTTCCTTCATCAACACTATCTCCAATCAATTAGTCACCAATGCCTCTGGAGCACTGTTTTTTATTGGTTATTTTTTTACTTTTTAAAATTTTATTGAATTTATGTTCATACATGAACATACATAAATGATAAGTGTATAGTAAAAGTTGTGAACTTACAAAATAAATGTACATAAGATCATACAGGGCTCCCATAAATCATATCACCACCAACATCTTGCATTGTTGTGAAACATTTGTTACAAACTAAGCAAGAGCATTGTCAAAATATTACTACTGGGGGCAGATGTGGCTCAAATGGTTGGGTGTCTGTCTCCCATATGGAGGGACCTGGGTTCTATCCCCGAGACCTCCCGGTAAAATAAAGAAAAATATAGAAGGTGCGCAGGCCTCCAGGTCCTGCGTGCATGTGCGCCGCTAGGCCCCACAAGTGGGCGAGCCCCCAGTCCCCACGAGTAGGCGAGCCCCTAGGCCCTGCATGCAGGTGCACTGCTAGGCCCTGTGTGCGGGCATGCCAGGCCCCGCCAAGCCACGCTGCACGATGATGACGTAACAGGAGAGTGACACAAAGGGAGAGCCAAGATGAGACGCACCAAAAAACCGGGAACTAAGGTAACACAGGTGGCAAAATGCCTCTCTCCCACATCGGAGCTTCCCAGAATTGAATCCCAGTGAAGACAGGAGGAGTAGGGTAAAAAGAGAGGCAGGAAACAGACACAGAGAATTGCCCAGCAAATGGACATAAAAACATCAAAAACGGGGGGCAGGGGGTTAAAAATGGATAAAAGTAAAATAAATAAATAAATCTTTTAAAAATATATCACTACTAACTATAGTCCATATCTTACATTTGGTGTATTTTTCTCCCAACTCACCCTATTTTTCAAAAATATGTTTTTATTACAGAGGTTGTGAACTTACAAAACAATCATGTACATGTGTAGAATTCTCATACAATACGCCTTCACCAACACACCACACTATGGTAGAATATTTGTTACAGATTATGAGATAATATCATCAGACTATTACCACCAGCCATGGTCCATTTTATACATTTGACACTTTTTCCATAACCCCATTATCCACACAGCACATCTTTGGCATAGATGAAAGAATATTACAGTATCGCTGTTGACTACAGTCCTTAGGTCACACCAATTGCATTTTTCCCATGCTTCTTCACATTCCCACCACCCTGCAATAGTGACATATATCCGCTCTAGCTCAAAAGATGCTCCACCATCTGTACCATGAACTACAATTCTCATCCACCTCTGGGTTCACTGTGTTATTCAGTCCCTAGATTATTCTCTAGCTTTCTTTCAATTGACATTTACATCCCTAGACTACCCTTTTCAGCCACATTCCCATTTATAAGCCAGCTGTCTGGAGCATTGTTTTGCAAATATTAATGTATATACAAGTTGCCTTAATTCGCCGGGCTTCTATGACAAATACCACATGATGGGTTGGCTTAACAATTGGAATGTATTGGTTCATGCTTTGGAAGGCTAGAGGTCCAAAATCAAGCTATCAGCAAGGTAATTCTTTCTGCCCCCAAATATGTGTTGTTATGGTGTTGGCTTGCTGAAATCCTTGGGGTTCCTTGACTTGTACCTTGGCTTCCCATTACATGGTGATGTCTCTCCTTGTGTCTGCTCTTCAGTTCCACTGACATCTGGCTTTTGGCTCCTCTGTGCCCTTCTCTTTCTCTGGCTTCCAGTTTCTTTTTTTAAATAGGCCTCCAGTAATGTGGATTAAGATGCTCCTTCATTCAGTCGGATGATGCCTTAACTGAAAATAACATCTTCAAGAGATCCTATTTACAATGAATTCCCACCCGCAGGAATACAGATTCAGATTAAGAGCATGTCTAAATTGGGGAATATAATAAATCCGCCACACAAGAGATCTTGTTAAAATGCAGATTCTGATAAAGTAAGTCTAGGGTGGGGCCTGAGAGTCTGTGTTTCTAACAAGCTCCCTGCTGGTCCTCAGATCATTCTTAGAGTTACAAAGCTCTAGAATGTGTCTTCTTCCCCCTTCTAGCTTCTTCATTTCCCTTTCTGACCATCATTTTTTCTTGTCTTGATTACTGTACTGTCCTCTCACTGCTTCCCCATTTCCAATCTGGCCATCATCTGATTTATTCAATACATTACAGCCAAAATAGTCTTTAGAAATACAGATCTTATTGTGCCACTTTCCTGCCAAACAATTCAGTAGCTCCCTTGGACTAGCTTTTATTTAGGATTGCTATTATAGAGGTAGGGACACAAACATTCAGAATATAGGCAGAGCAATTTCATGCCCACTATATTGACTTATTTGGGTTAAATATTACTAATATTGGTAGTCATGATTTACAGAACAGTTCTTACAACATTTCACATATAGCAAGAGCCAAACTTCATGAAACATTTTGCATGAGCCCGTGTGTATCATCACTACTTGGAAGAAAGAATAACTTACACCTCTGTACAATGGGCAACGACCTACAGAGAATAATGTCAGGGATTTCGGTGGCATACTGACCACAAATATCTCTGCCATCTTCTCTCACTCTGTACATGTGATCATTCAAACTGAAAATCTTTGTTCCTTTAGCTTAAAACTTTAACTTAAGAAAGAAATGTTTAGTGTATAAAGTGCTGCGTTCCTACCTTCTCCTTGTTTTCCTTCAATACCACTCACTTAACTCAGTTATTCACCAAGCTCTGACAATGTCACTTTCTAAATTTTGAAAGCAGTGCTTCTCAAATTTTTGTGTGTATATAAATCACCTACAAGTCTTGTTAAAATGCAGATTCTGACTCAGTAGTTCTGGCGTAAGACACGTTTCATAGACATACTGCTGAACACAATGGAGAATAGCATCCTGATCAAAAGCAGATTTCTACCAGGACTCCAGAAACCGGCTGAAGCGGGCTTACCGGTGCCCCCCAAAGATACCAGATGCTAATCCCTGGAACCTATGACTGTTAAACCTATTTGGGAAACACTTTGCAAATGTGAATAAATAAAGGAACTTGAAATTAAGTGATTATCCTGCATGATCTGAGTGGGCCCTAAATGCGGTCACAAATGTTCTCATACAAAGAGGGGCAGAAGGAGATTAGACACACACACAAGAAAAAAGATGTGAAAATGGGGCCAGAGATTGGAGTGAGTGGCCACAAACCAGGAATGTCAGCAGCCAGCGGAAGCTGGAAGAGGCAACAAACAGTCTCACTCTAGATCCTCCAGAAGGAAGGTGGCCCTGATAACAAATTGATCTCAGGTGGAAAATGAGTGTTGCTCATTTTCCTCATTTCACTTTTCAATTTTGGATATGCTTACATATTTAGCCTTGAGAAATTTCTGTATCTCAATTTCTGGCCCTATTTACTTAATTCACTACATACGGCAATTCTTAAATCCCTTTAGCAGTTTTGCATTAAACCCATGTACAGTTAATCAAAACATATGACTATTCTGAATAATGCTTATTTGTGACTAATATATGAATAATGTTTTCTTATATACAAGTAAAGTAATTAGTCTAAACTGCTTGCTGCATTGTTTCCTGTACAACTTAAAGCAACACAATTTATCATCTTACAGTTGTAGGTAAAAAATCTGGCATAAGTCTCACAAGGCTAAAATTAAGGTGTAAGCAAGGCTGTGTTCCTTTCTGAAGGCTCTTGGAGGGAATAAATTTTTTGCCTTTTCTCGCTTCTAGAGGCTGCTCACATTCCTTGGCTTGTGTCCTCCTTCCTCCATCTTTAAAGCCTGCAATGTTGCATCTTTCTGGCATTTCTTCAGTAATCACCTCTTCCTTTCTGAGCACAGCCAGGAAAGGTTCTCATCTTTTATGGTCCCTTGTGATTACATTGGGTCCACCTGATAATTCAAGACAATCTTCCCATTTTAAGGCCCTTAACCTTCATCACATCTTCAAGGTTCAAATATTCACAGGTATCAAGGATTAGTATGTGGATATATTTTGGACCTTATTCTGCCTATCATGCTTGCTTTAGTTTCTCTAGGGCTATATCCTAATTTTGATGATATAGGTTGTTTTAATATTTCAAATTATTCCTCAAAAAAATCTTTTTAAAATTTTTTTCTCCTAACTGCCCTTATTTTCTAAAATCACTCACTTAAAGGAAATACATATTTTCAAAGTAATGCTCCTCTTCCGAGTGTTTTATTTTTGTATAATGCTGTTAAATACTATTCTAGGTTTTTATCATCTC
>PVKH010040532.1:0-11052 GCA_004027955.1 Chaetophractus vellerosus | reverse complement strand
TGCTTTTCAGTCACAGAGAAACACCCGCGGCCTGTCACCAGGCCGTGCCACCGTAGAAGAGGCGTCCATTTGCCCCTCGCTGCTGCGGCCCGGAGGTCTCAGGTGTGTGGGGGGGCCCTTACCTGGCAGCTGTCCACGCCCCCCTTCAGGTAGCCGGCACAGAGCACGGAGGGGGAGATGATGCCACCGTACACGTCCCTGTGGTTACAGATCTTGTTGGAAATTAGAGGAACGGCCGCGTGGTTGAGGACGGAGGACGCATCTCCTGTGTCAAAGCGGGGCAGGTGTGTGCAGTGAGGGGCAGCCGGCCTGCAGCTCAGGTCCCACCTCGGGGGCTCGGGCGCTGCGGGGGCATCCACCAGCAGGGTGCAGTCGTGGAAAAGACCACACCTCTCAGGTGGGATGAGGAGCGGCAGTCTGCTGTGACGCCACCCAGCCCCAGAGCCTGGCTCTCCTCTGTGGGGGAGCGGGCTCTTGAAGGGCACCGATGATCATTTCTCCAAGGCAAGCCAGGTGGTGGAGGGGGTGGTGGCAGCCATAGCCAGCATGAGCCTCTCCAGGGACCAGGACTGGGCCAAATGCTCGACCCACACCAGCCTGTACCAGCCTGTTTAGACTTCATGTTCCAGAAGAGGAGACTGAGGGTCTCAGAGGTCGCACATGGCTACTAAACGAACCTGGGGTGGTTGGCAGAAAAATGGCCCCAAGGACGTCCACATTCGAATCCCCAGAACCTGGGTACAAATAACCTTACGTGCAGATGGGATGAATTTAGGGATCTCGGATGGGACACTAGCCTGGATTATCCAGGTGGGTCCAGGGTAACCACAAGGATCTTGATAAGAGTTAGGGAAGGAGTATGGTGACAGAAGGGCAAGGAGTCAGAGTCAGAGAGAGATAGGAAGATGTCACGCTACTGGCTTTGAAGATAGAGGAAGGGCCGCAAGCCAAGGAATGAGAGCGGCCTTTAGAAGCTGGAAAAGCAAGGAAACAGATTCTTCCCTGACACCTCCGGAAAGGAACACAGCCTTGCAGACACCTTGACTTTAGCCCAGTGAGCACCAGTTCACACTTCCTGCCTCCAGAACAGTGAGATAATAGACGTGTTTTTTAAGCCACTCAATTTGTGCTAATTTGTTACACTAGCTCCAGGAAGTACATGGGGGTGGACCAACTTGTGAAGAGCTCAATATCCTCTAAATTAATTACTTGTTTATAAGCCCAGTTTCCTTCATGTTTTCTGGCTCGAGGTAGAGGACGTTCTGTTCGTCCTCTAGCATTTATCACCAGGTAGCAGGTAGCTCTGCGCTCCTCAAAACCCTTACCTTAAGGTGAGGTGATCATGAGTCATGCTGGCTTTTCTGCCAGGGCTTCCTGAACCCACCTTCAGGGCTGCAATCCTTTCAATAGGGACTGTCTGGCCAGGGCATTGGGTCGAGAGGGATACCTGCCCCTACTCGTCCCATGGGGATTTTTGTGGAGATGACAAAATCGCCCTTTTGAGGCACTCCAGCACGGAGAAGGTCAAGGGTGGAGAGCATGCACAGGGAAATCCAGACCTTCCATCTCCCAGTGTGTGAGCCCAGGCAAGGAGCTCGGCATCCCTGAGCCTCAGTTTCCTCACTCCCCAGGGGGACACAGTCCTACTGCTCCCCTAGGGGCTGCTGTGGGGTCAGGATAGCAGAACGTCGAAACGTTCAGCTCAGTACCTGCGCAAGCTTGAAAAATGTCAGAGTAGCAGGGTGCGTGGTGAAACAGCTCAACGCGTTTGTGGGAGAAGCTGCCAGCACAGATGGGGGCGGGGGTAGCAAGCCATGTGGATGAATCTCCATTGCACTGGGGCAGGGGACAAATCGGATCTTTTTGGTGGACAAGTTGAATCATTAGCAAGATGAGCCAATATGCCTAGGGCCCAGAAGTTTCTTGGAGAAAAGAGCTATTCTCCTGCCCCTCTTCTTTGAGTCTAAGGTAATTAAAATCACTCTGGTAGGTGGGTGGTCCTGAATAAGAGCTCATAAGAAGTCAGCACAAGAAGAAGTGAAGTATAGGTTGGTGACACTGCTCCCATCACAAACCACAGGGGCATGGGGAGCTGGTTCTGACAAAGCTGGAAGGACCCCTGGACCAGCCGTGTTGGCACAGAGCCAGGAATTGGCCAAGTGGGTGAGCTGGAAATTACAAAGAATATAAGCAATGTGAGCCAGGCTGGGTCACCACTGAGGGTGCTGGTTGTATCTGGGCCCCAAGAATCTGCAGATCCTTTGGATAGAGTAAGCCCCAGGACCCTGGACATTCAGGAGGGGGTGGGCGCAACTAATGGATCTCGAGAAGAAAGCACTGACCTTCCCAATAACAAAGAAAGCAACTGATGGAAAACCTAAGAATTGTGATCATATTTGTGACCCAAAATGATGGAAAACCTAAGGATTGTGATCATATTTGTGTACCATATGGTACAGGTTTCATTAGTATCTGTTATTATTGACATTCCTACTTCCATGATTACTATAGCAATAAGATCCTGTTTCTTTGCTTTTTCTCCTTGATCTTTGTAGGATGAAATAACACTTCTCCCAAAGTCCTACCAGGCAAAATTACCACTCTTTGACTTCTCTCCACCAAGAGACATCCACTTTCTCCTTTATTTGATATTTCTTTCCAGAGAGTGTCTGCAATTTCACATTGTCCCAAGACAAATGGATACAGGGCTTATGATCCACCATTTGCTCAGCTGGTTGCATGTTTCCCGCAGCTGACATGTACTCCCCTGACCAGGACATCTGGACATCTGGACATCACATGGGGAGATTACACGAAGACATTGGAGGGAAGTGTGTTGTATGGGGGTCCCCACCCTGGCCCTCTTAGTTCTGGGCTTTCTGGGCTCAGAATCTGGATTTCAGACCACTGACCTCCATCCTCTGTGGCTCCCCATCCTGAGGTCCAGCACATTTTTCCATCAGGAAAATTCTCTTCTGTGTTGGGCAGACAAACTGGTTGTATCATCTCTGTTTAAAGGGGAAACAATTACTCTCAACTCATTGGAAGCATTAGTCTGAGAAAACAATCTCACCTATTATGTCTCTAAAGAGCACAAACTAACTCCCAAAAAAGGGCAAGCCCTTGGTAATTTGAAAGCTACTCATTCAGAGCAGGGTTACCCCTATAAATCCTTGCAACTTAAAACAGTCCTAGAATATGGTAACATAAGTCTAGACCAGGGATCAGCGAAGTTTGTGTGTGAAGAGCCAAGCAGTAACTGTTTTCAGCCTTGCAGGCCACATGGTCTTGGCGGCAACCACTGGACTCTGCCATTGCTGCACGGAAGCAGCCATAGACAATACGCAAACAAGTGGGTTTGCTGTGTTCCAATAAAACTTTACTTAAAAAAACAGGCAGGGGGGCAGATTTGGCCCATTTCCGGTCCAGACCAAGGGTATGTTGCTTGACAGAACATTGAGATACATTTAAAAATTGCCCATCATTTCAAGAATCAGGAAAATCACAACTTGAATGAGAAAAGATAATCAACTGATGCCAACACCAAGATGAATCAGATGTTGGAATTATCTG
Organism: Chaetophractus vellerosus; assembly: GCA_004027955.1. Lineage (NCBI taxonomy): Eukaryota > Metazoa > Chordata > Mammalia > Cingulata > Chlamyphoridae > Chaetophractus > Chaetophractus vellerosus. The sequence continues at coordinate 7,479 of PVKH010040532.1, read as the reverse complement.
AAAAGATTACAAATCAGCCACCATAAAAATGCTTCAACAAGCAATTGCAAATCATCTTGAAACAAATGAATAGGAACAGAACAACAAAAATACCCAGACATACCATTGAATGTAAGTGGCCCAGCCAGCTTCATGAGGGCAATGTCATTGCCCAGCCTCTTTGGCTTGTACTTGCTGTGGTAGATGATTTTTTCCACCAAATGAGAAGGGGCTGGACTGTCCAGCAGGGAAATTAGACCCACTTGTATGGTCCATGACTTGGGGAGGTATAGGCTGAAATGAGGAGAACAAGAAGTGAAGCACAGGAGAAATCCAACCATTTAACCCCTGTTTTGGGTTGAATTGTGTCCCCCCAAAACCCATGTTCAACTCCTATTTGGAAATAGTGTCTTTGAAGATGTGATTACTAAAGATGCGGCCACAATGGATTAGGTGGGCCCTCTTCCTATATGACTGCGGTCTTTATATGAAGAGGAAATTTAGACACAGACATGGAAAGAGAAGATGGCCATGTAATAATGGAGGCAGGGGTTGAGTTATGCCACAAATCAAGGAATGCCAAAGATTGCTGGCCACCACCAGAAGCCAGGAAAGCAGCATGGACCATCTTTCCCTACAGACTTCAGAGAGAGCCCAGCTCTTCCAACACTTTGATGTTGGACTTATAGCCTCCAGAACTGTGAGATAATAAATTGTTATTTTAAGACAACTAGTCTGTGCACTTCATTACAGGGGCCCTAGGAAACTAAGATAACCCCATTGGCCTCAGGTACCCAGACAGCCAGTGACCAAGGAGATGGCAGGAGATGTTATCAGAAAGGAGTCAGACCCACTGCCCACTAATGCTCGACATCTGACTGCAGCTCCCCTTTCCTGCAGACGCACCACATGTACTTCCCAGACAGGCCTCACTCAGCACTGCTGGGGGCTTCTCAGCATTTGAGAACTGAGCTCAACTCTGCTTAATGCAAAGGTTCCATTAGGACCCGTTCTCCATCAAACAGCAACCAAAATAGAAGAAAATAAAAACAGGGTGATTAACCACTGTTTTTCACTGTTCTTTTTATATTAGAGTAGTTGTAGGTTTACAGAAAAATCATGCAAAAAATACAGAGATCCTATATACCCCCCCCACACACAATTTTCCTTATTATTAACACTTTTCATTAGTGTGGTTCCTTTGATACAATTGATGAAGGAATATTATTACAATCATACTATTAACTATAGTCCGTTCTTTACATTAGGGCTCACTGTTTGTGTTCTACAGTTCATGGTGCTTTTTAATTCTTTATTCTTGTAACATATATATAACCAAAATTTTCTGCTTTTATTGACATTTAAATATATAATTCAGTGGTGCTAATTTCATACACAACGTTGTGCTACCATCACCACCATCGATTACCAAAATTTTTCCATCACCCCAAACAGAAATTCTGCAACAATTAAAAAATTAATTCCCCATTCCATATCCCACCATGACCCCTAGTAACCTGTATTCTAGTTTATGACTCTATGAATTTGCTTATTCTAATAATTTCATATCAGTGAGATCATACAGTATTTGCCCTTTTATGTCTGGCTCATGTTTCTCAACATATTGTCTTCAAGTCTCATCCATGTTGTTGCATATATCAAAACTTCATTCCTTTATATGGCTGAATAATATCTCATAGTATGTTTATACCACATTTTGTTTATCCATTCATCAGTTGATGGACACTTGTGCTGCTTCCATCTTTTGGCAATTGTGAATAATGCCACTATGAACATCAGGTGCAAATATCTGCTCAAGTCCCTGCTTTCAATTCTTTGGGATATGTAACTAGAAGTGGGATGGCCAGATCATGTGAAAGCTCCACGTGTAATTTCTGTGGAACCACCAACCTGGTTTCCATAGTGGCTGCACAGTTTTACATTCCCACCAAGGAACAAGTGTTTCTATTTCTCCACATCCTCACCAAAACTTATTGTTTTAAAAAAATAGTAGCCATTCCAGTGGGTGTAAAATGGCATCTCATTGTGGTTTCGATGCTAGTGATGTGAGTATCTTTCCATGCGCCTTTTGGCCATTCGTATACTGTCTTGAGAGAAATGTATACTCAAGCCTTTTGCCCAATTTTACTTGGGTTGTTTGCATTGTTGTTGTCATGTTGTAGAATATTTTTAAAATATTCTGGATATTAAACCCTTATCAGAGGGTTCTGGGAAGATGGACTGGAGTAGCTCCGGCAGGGTGCAGCTCTCATACAAAATAGTGGAGACGGCGTAGAAGCCCTCTGAGGGAGATCTTTGGGGACCTGCAGACCAGGAGGGCATCACACTCATTGTCCAGGACGGACTGGGGGTACCAGTTGGCTCCTGGGCTGGGAACGCTGCCCATGAACAGCCTCAGTAAAACTTGCAGCTGAGCCACCAAGGAGAGGGGAAAGGACACATTCCTCCCTGGGTGCAGCAGAGGGCTGAGTGTGGTTTCTCTTCAGTGAGTTTAACCAGCATAACCTGGTTTTGAATCACTGGCTCAGAAGATCCAGTTAACGGAAATTCATCCCTGTGGGACGGTTTGCTGAAGAGCGCCACCTACTGGCCAGCCAGGAAAGTGAGGGAAGACAGGCCTTTCTCTCCTGTTTCTTTCCCAGGCAACTTAGATCTGATCAGAGACCCATTAGTGGCTCCCTGCCCTTGTGTTGATAACTTAAACAGGGAAATCTTAAAGTTTTAGAAGAAATTGAGCCCCAAATCACAGAAGAACTGTGAAATAGAACCATTAGGCAAGAAGGAGAAATTGATCAACAGAGTAAAATCACCAACAAAATCAGATGCCTAAATATCAACAAAAAATAACAAGCCATACCATAAAATAGGAAGATATGGTTCAGCCAAAGGAACAAACCAAGAATCCAGATGAGACACAGGGTTTAAGACAACTAATCGATGTTCACAAAAATCTCCTTAATCAATGTAAGGGGTTCAAGAGACTAAAGAGATAAAAGATTTAAGATGACACTGTGTAACCATAAAGAACAGTTTGAAAGCCTGAAAAAAAAAGTAACAGATCTTATGGGAATGAAAAACACACTGCATGAGATAAAAAATACATTAGAGTATTGATAAATGTCACAATGATGGTTTTATTTTTTAAATTATTACTGTAGGTAGGTTAGTCCTTACTACAAGTGAGTAATTTTTTAAAACGTGCATTTTTAATGAGTGGATTTTACAGATGCATCATAATAAATTGTACTGCTACATTTTAAAAAATAAGGGATGATATGGAGAGAGAGGGGGATACATGGGACTCTCTCATACTTTTGATAAAACTTATCTGTATCTAAAACCTCTTTAAAAATAAAGTTTATTATATTAAAATTTAAAAAAATACATTAGAGGCATATTATAGCACATTTGAATTGGAAGAGGACAGAAATAGTTGAATTGGAAGACAGAGCATCTGAACTTGAAAAGGTAGGAGGAAAGAAAGAGAAAAGAATGGGAAAAATTGAACAGGGTCTTAGGAAAATGAATGATAGCATGAAATGCACAAACATATGGGTTACAGGTGTTCCAGAAGGAGAAAAGAATGGAAAAGGTGCAGAAAGAATATTTGAGGAAATCATGACCAAACATTTTCCAACCCTTATGGAAGACATGAATATCTATATTCAAGAAGGACAACGTATCCCAAACCAGAATAAATCCAAATAGATCTACCCTGAGACATCTACTATTCAGAATGTCAAATGCAAAAGATAAAGAGAGGATTAAGAGAAAAGCAATGTATCATTTACAAGGAAGCCTCAATTAGACTTAGTGCCAATCTTTCATCAGAAACCACGGAGGCGAGAAAGAAGTGGTACGATATATTTAAGGTACTGAAAGAGAAAAACTGCCAGCCAAGAATTCTTTATCTGGCAAAACTATCCTTCAGAAATGAAGGTGAATTTAAAGTCTTCACAGACAAACAGAAACTTGGAGTTTGTCACCAAGAGACCAGATCTACAAGAGATACTAAAGGGTGTTTTACAGGCTGAAAGAAAAAGAAAAGGTGTGGAGGGAGAGACTTGGAGATGAGTATAGAAATGAGGATTATAAGTAAGAGTGACACAAAGGGTTAAAAGACAGGAAATAGTAGAATATGACAATGAACGCCAAAGGATAAAATGGACAAAGTAAGTAATATCTTTAAGGTAACAACATTGAAAATTAATGGGTTGAACTCCCCAATCAAAAGACATAGACAGACAGAATGGATAAAAAATATGAGTCATTTATTTATTGTCTGCAAGAGACTCAACTTAGATGCAAGAACACAATCAGGCTGATATGGTATAGGTTGGGAAAACATATTCCACAAAAATAATAATAAGAAAAGACCTGGAGTAGTGATACTAATATCAGACAAAATAGATTTTAAATGCAAAACTGTTATAAGAGTTGAAGAAGGTCACTATGTATTAATAAAATGGATGATTCACCAAGAAGAAATAATAATAAATATTTATGCACCTAAATTAGGTGTCCCAAAATACATGAGATACACACTAGCAAAACCGAAGTGAGAAATAGAAGTCTCTACAATAATATTTGTAGACTTCAACACACCACTCTCAGCATTGGATAGAACATCTGGATAGTGGATAAATAAGAAAACAGAGAGCATGAAAAATATAATAACTGAACAAGATCTAACGAACATTTATAGAACATTATGCCCCAAGAGATAGGATATACATTCTTTTTAAGTGCTCATTGATCTTTTTCCATGATAAACCATATGTTGGGTCATAAGTCTCATCCTAATAAATTTTAAAAGATTGGAATTATACAAAGCACTTTCTCAGATCAAAATGGAATAAAGTTGGAAATTAATAACAGGTGGAAAAAGGGAAAATTTGCAAATATATGGAGATTAAGCAATACACAAATAATCAGTGGATCAAAGAAGAAACTGCAAGAGAAATCAGTAAATATATCAAGAAAAATGAGAACACAGCATATCAAAACATATAGGATTCAGCAAAGGCAGTGCTGAAAGGGAAATTTATAGCCCTCAATACTTACATTAAAAAAGAATGGAGAGAGAAAATCAAAGACCTAACTGCACCTCTGGAGGAACTAGAAAAAGAACATCAGACCAATCCCAAAGCAAGCAGAAGGAAAGAAATAAACAAAAAAATGAAATGGAGAATAAAAAACAATAGAGAGAATCAACCAAATTAAAAGTTGGTTCCTTGAGAAGATCAACAAAATCAACAAACACTTAGCTGGGGAGACATAGGAAAAAAGAGAGAAGATGCAAATAAATAAAATTGGAAATGAGAAGGGGGACATTATCACTGACCCAGCAGAAATAAAAGACCTCATAAGAGGATACTATCAACAACTGTACCCCAACAAACTAGACAACATTGATGAAACAGACAAACTCCAAGAAACACACCAACAACCCAGACTGACCATAGTAGAAATAGAAGACCTTAACAAACCAATCATAAGTAAAGAAATTGAAACATTCATCAAAAACCTTCCCAAAATGAAAAGTCCAGGACCAGATGCCTTCACAGCCACAGTAGTGCCCATACACTACTAATGGGCAATCTGAGGGGGAAGTCAGGAAAAAATCCATTTATAATAGTGACTAAAAGAATTAAATATTTAGGAATAAACTTAAGCAAGGACATAAAATACCTGTACTCAGAAAACTATAAAGCATTCTTAAAAGAAACCAAAGAAGACCTAAATAAATGGAAGGCATTCCATATGCATGGGTTGGAAGACTAAATATCATTAAGATGTCATTTCTATCCCAACTGGTCTACAGTTTTAGGGCATCCCAATAAAAATTCCAAAAGCTATCTTTGTAGAATTGGAAAAGCCAATTATCAAATTTTTTTGAAGGGTAAGGGTCATTGAATAACCAAAAATATTTTTTAAAAAGAATGAAGGCCCGGCTAGATAGCTCAGTGGATAAAGAGCGCACTGGGGTACCACATGGGAGGCCCCGGGTTCGGTTCCCGGGGACCTCTCCGAGCGGGCAGACGGCCTTGAGAAAGGCAAGCCGCCATGGGCGGGGCGGAGCCGCCGGGGGCAAGGCAAAAAGCCGCCATGGGCAGGGCGGAGCCCCCACGGGCATGGCAAAGTCACCCGTGAAAAGCGGAGCTGCTGCCTGCGAAGCGGAAGCCGGCAGCCCGCAAAAAACATGGAGGACTGCTGCCCGCAAAACATGGAGCAGAGCCGCCCGTGAAAACGGAATGGAGCCACCCTCAAATGGAGGGAGCCGCCGCCACGGAGGGCCAACTCAGCGCGTCGCCACAGAGACAGTGGGGAGACAAGTAGCAGACATAGAAAAAACACAGAGGAATGGACACACAGCAAAGAGCAAGCAGAAAGTGGGGGGGGGATATGTAATAAATAAAAAAAATAAATCTTTAAAAAAAAAAAAGAAGAATGAAGTTGGAGGATTCTCACTTCCCCACTTTAAAGCATATTATTTAGCTACAGTGGTAAAAACAGCATGGTGCTGGCATAAAGACAGACAGATTGACCAATGGAAAGAAATTGAGACCTCAGAAATAGACCCTCACAGCTATAGACAAGTGATTTTTGATGAGGCTATCAAGTCCACCAAGCTGGGTCAGAACAGCCTATTCAAAGAGTGGTGCTGGGAAAACTGATATCCATACTCAAAAGAAAGACAGAGGGCCTCTTTCTCATGCTATATACAAAAATTAACTCAAAATGAATAAAGGACCTAAATTTAAAAGCTAGAATCATAAACTCCTAAAAGAAAATGTAGGGAAACATCTTCAAGAATGTAGGTGGTAGTTTCTTGTACCTCACACTCCAAGCACAAGCAATGAAAGAAAAGAACAGATTAATGGGACTTCCTCAAAATTAAACACTTTTGTGTTTCAAAAGATTTTTATTAAGAAGGTGAAAAGGTGGGGCCGGCTGTATAGCCCAGTTGGTAGGGTGCCGGTTTACCACATGGGACGCCCCAGGTTCGGTCCCCAGGCCTCCTCTAATGGGCGGACCGCCTCGAGAAGGCAAGCCAATGTGGGCGGGGCACACTGCCGTGGGCAAAGGCAAGCCCCCGCGGGCGGGCAAAAAAGGCAAGCCTCCGCCGGCAAAGGCAAGCCCCCACGAGCAAGGGTGAGCCCCCACGAGCAGGCAGGCCACCACGCCGGTGAGCTGACTCTGCAGGTCGCCCCAGCAGGGGGAGACAAGCAGACACAGAGGAACGCAGAGAAAAATGAACACAGCAAGAACAAGCAAAAAGGGGGGGGGTGTATAATAAATAAAAATAAATCTTAAAAAAAAAAGGAGGTGAAAAGGCAGTCTACTCAATGGGAGAAAATCTTTGGAAACCACATATTCAAAAAGCGTTTGATTTTCCATGTTATATAAAGAGATCACACAACTTAATGAGAAAAAGACAAGCAACACAATTAAAAAATGGGCAAAAGACTTGAATAG
>PVKH010040531.1:0-11067 GCA_004027955.1 Chaetophractus vellerosus | reverse complement strand
TGGGAAGGCATGCTAGGCCATTTCTACAGTAGGGTGTCACCTGAAAATGGGTGCACGATATTAGGCAGATGTACCCATATAACCTTTCACAAGATTGTGTCCTATAATCTATGAAAAATCTAGGGTCTGCATACTCAGAAAGGATTAAGAAGCTCTATGCTAGTCTTGATTAGACTATGGGGAAACAATGGCACAGTTGACAAAGTCAGTGCAGCTTGTGAGAATGCCTCCTCAGGTTGAGCCCTGCAGGAAGGAATCCTTGCCTTACTCTGGGAGCAGTTTCATAGGGGGATGCAAGTTGGATGGAATAAAAGCCCATATAACAATACCTTATGTATACTGAAAGAACTTGGATCTTGCCTACAAATAGAGGCTTTCCACCCCTTATGTAAACACTGTAATGATTTAAGGACCTTCAGGGATGATGATATTCTGGTCTAATTGCATTCTCTGTCAACATCATACTAGATTATAGATTGTCTTCAAGTTAGTTTATTCTTACCCCAAAGAAGTGGGTACAAGGTCACCAAGTAGCAGTAGGCTTGAAGCTGTAAGCATGAATATTTATTCCAAATCTCGGTGAAAGCAATGTGTTTTCTAGACCTCTGACTTTTTTAACTCAAAACTGCATTTTTAGATAGCTATATATAACAACATTAAATTATAAATTAACAATCAAAGTCTTAAAGGCATACCATGTTTCAATTTGGTATCTTTCTCAGAATTTCTTTGGTTTATCATATCATAAGATTCCAGTTATAGCATCCCTTTCAAAGGCACCCTTTGGCATCTGCCATTTCTCCAGTTTGGCCAGGGTTCTGGGACTTCCATGTGGCTTCCTTTTAGCTTCTCAAGGCTGCCATGCAGGAGTACTTGAGCTTCAGGAATCATTTCTCCAGTGCTCTCAAAGACTTTTCTCCCTTCCAAAGGGCATAAGTTCCTTTTCTAAGAATGCAAAATCCTCCATGATTGACTTATTTTCAAATCACGAGGATGTGACAGTCTACTCTCCTGATAAGAGGAAAACACCCATCCTTCTCTTCTAACAATCTAACTGAAAACTGCGATCTAAGTGTTATTTGAGTCTTAAGCACAATGCATCCCTAAAAATAGTTCCAACTACCCAGTAATTTTTACACACATTTAGCACTGGTTGCCTAGAAGATTTTTTTTTTAAATAATATCTTAAATGACATTTAAACAGGATGCCATGAATCTAATAATTATACAGAAAACTCTTGTTTCAACCCTTGTCAAAATATCTATTTGGAATTCTGTTTTTCTTCTTTAACTATTATAAAAAATATAACTGGTTTTTAAAAATATGATTCATGATCTTCATTCTTCATAAATTTCCTGTTTCCTCAAATCCATTTTGGAATTTGGTGGAATAAAAGGTCCAAACAGCCAAATCATACTAATCAGTTCTCATTATATTCTGTAGTGCTATAGATATATGATTGGGTTCAGAGATTTTCTACACATTGTAGTTTAATAAATCTCCAATAGTCACCTCTTGGGACTGGCGAATATGTCCTAAAAGGAGAAAAACAGACTAAATAAAATTTTCATTTCTTTGCATTATGGGTTAGGAGTTTTGTCAGTACAGGCATACTTCAGAGATGTTGCAGGCTTGGTCTCAAACCACCACAATAAACTAAGTCACACGAATAATTTGGTTTCCCAGTGCACATGAAAGTTATGTTTACACTGTTCTGTAGTCTTTTAAGTGTGCAGTAGCATTAAGTCTAAGACAGCATACGTACCTTAATTTAAAAATACCTTATTGCTAAAAATGCTAACCATCATCTGAGCCTTCAGCAAGTCAATCTTTTTGCAGGTGGAGGGTCTTGCCTCAATGTTGATGGCTGCTGACTGGTGAGGGTGGTGGTTACTGAAGTTTGGGGTGGCTTAAAATAAGACAACAGTGAAGTTGACCACACTGATTGACTCTTCTTTCATGAAAGATTTCTCTATGCATGCAATGCTGTTTGAAAGCATTTTACCCACAGAAGAACTTATTTCAAAATTGGAGTCAGTCCTTTCAAACTCTGTGCCTGCTTTACCAACTAAGTTGATGCAATCTTCAAAATCCTTTGTTGTCATTTAAATAATGTTCACAGGATCTTCACCAGGAGTAGATTCCATCTCAAGAAACCACTTTCTTTGCTCATCTGTAAAAAGCAATCCTTCATTCAAGTTTTATCATGAGATTGCAGCAACTCAGTCACATGTTCAGGCTCCACTTCTAATTCTAGTTTTCTTGCTCTTTCCACCATATCTGTATTTACTTCCTCCACTGAAGTTTTGAACCCCTCAAAGTCATCCAGGAGGGTTGGAATCAACTTCTTCAAACCTCCTGTTAATGTTGATATTTTGACCTCCCATGAATTGTGAATGTTCTTAATGGCATCTAGAGTGGTGAATCCTTTCTAGAAGGTTTTCAATTTACTTTGCCCAGATCCATCAAAGAAATAACTACCTTATAAAATGTATTTCTTAAATAATAAGACTTGAAAGTTGAAATCCATGGGCTGCAGAATGGATGTTGTGTTAGCATAAACAACATTTATCTCCTTATACATCTCCATCAGAGTTCTTGGGTGACCAGGTGTATTGTCAATAGCAGTCATATTTTGAAAGGAATCTTTCTTTTCTGAGCAGTAGGTTTCAACAGTGGGCTTAAAATATTTTGTAAACCATGTTGTAAGATGTGCTGTCATCCTGACTTGGTTGTTCCATTTATAGAGCACACATGCAGTAGATTTAGCATGATTCTTGAGGGCCCTAGGATTTTTGGAATGGTAAATGAGCTTTGGCTTCAACTTAAAGAACCACCAGCAGGCTGTTTTAGCCCCTAACAAGTGTCAGCTTATCCTTTGAAGTTTTGAAGCCAGGCATTGACTTCTCTCCAGCTATGAATGTCCTAGATGGCATCTTCTTCCAATATAAGGCTGTTTCATCTACATTGAAAATCTGTGATTTAGTATACGTACCTCATCAATGAACTTAGCTAGATCTTCTGGATAACTTGCTGCAGCTTCTACATCAGCACTTGCTGCTTCACCTTGCACTTTTATGTTATGGAGACAGCTTCTTTCCTTAAATCTTATGAACCAACCTCTGCTGGCTTCTAACTTCTCTTCTGCAGCTTCCTCACCTCTCTCAGCCTTCACAGAATTTGACAGTTAGGGCCTTGCTCTAGATTAGGCTTTAGCTTAAGGAAATGTTGAAGCTGGTCTAATCTCTCCAGATCACTAAAACTTTCTCATATCAGCAAGAAGTCTGTTTCACTTTCTTATCATTCATTTGCTCACTGGAGTAGCACTTTTAATTTCTTTGAAGAGCTTTTCCTTTGCATTCACAACGTGGCTAACTGTTGCAAGAGGCGTAGCTTTTGGCCCATCTTGACTTTTGACATGCTTTCCTCACTAAGCTTAATCATTTCTAGCTTTTGCTATCAAGTGAGACACCTGCGACTTTTCCTTTCACTTGAACACTCAGAGGCCATTGTAGGGTTATTATCTGTCCTAGTTTCAATATTGTTGTATCTGAGGGAATGGGGAGACCTGTGAGAGGGAGAGAGACGGGGGAACAGTCAGTAGAGCAGTCAGAACACACAACATTTTTCGATTAAGTACACTGCCTTTTTTTTAAACTTTATTTTGTACATTTAATAATTAAAAATATAAACAATTAAAAACTACAAAGAAAACACAGTTGAATAAAAACATACATTTCTCAATGTACTGGTTGCATATAAATTTTTTTTTAATCATACAATATGTTACACAATATATTTAGCTCATAGTAAGGCAATCATACAGTATTTGTCCTTTTGTGTCTGGCTTGCTTTGCCCAACAGTGTCTTCCAGGTTCATCCTTGTTGTCATATGTTTTACGACTTCATTTCTTCTTACAGCTGCATAATATTCCATTGTGTGCATAGACCACAGCTTGTGTTGATGGACACCTGAGTTGTTTTCAACTTTTGGCAATCATGAATAAAGCTGCTATGAACATTGGTGTGCAGATGTCTGTTTGTGTCACGGCTCTCAGTTCTTCTGGGTATATAACCAGTAGTGGTATTGCAGGGTCACGTGGCAAATCTATGTTCAGCTTCTTTAGGAACTGCCAAACAATTCTCCACGGTGGCTGTACTATTCTGCATTCCCACCAACAGTGAATAAGTGTTCCTATCTCTCCACATCCTCTCCAACACTTGTAGTTCTCTGTCTTTTAATAGTGGCCATTCTGATAGGTGTGAAATGATATCTCATTGTAGTTTTGATTTGCACTTCCCTAGTCATTAGTAATGTTGAGCATTTCTTCAGGTATTTTTTGCCATTTGTATTTCTCCTTTGAACAAATGTCTATTCAACTCTTGCCCATTTTTTAATTGGGTCATTTATCTTTTTATTATTGAGTTGTAACATCTCTATATATCCTGGATATTAAACCCTTATCAGATATGTGATTTCCAAATATTTTTTCCCATTGAGTTGGCTGCCTTTTCACCCTTTTAACAAAGTCCTGTGAGATGCAAAAGTGTTTTAATTTTGAGGAGGTCCCATTTATCTATTTTTTCTTTTGTTGTACATGCTTTGGGAAGTACACCGACTTATATGGATGCAGTTCATGACGCCCCAAAATAATTACAACATAGTAACATCAGAGATCACTGGTTACAGATCACCATAACATACACTAATAATGAAAAAGTTAGAAATACTGTGAGAATTACCAAAATGTGACACAGAGACACGAAATAAGGACATGCTGTTGAAAAAAAAAATGGCAATGATAGATTCTTGCTCGAGGCAGGGTTGCCACAAACCTTCAAATAGTTAAAAAAAAAAAAAAAGTATCCGTGAAAGCACAGATAGGTATGCTTATTATATAATTTGTGATATCATTCTCCATTATATTATAGGCATGTTTTCCACAAGTCCTGCGTGGATCCTTGGCTTAGTGAACACTGTACCTGTCCTATGTGCAAACTGAATATTTTGAAGGCTCTGGGAATTGTGGTAGGTTTCCTCATTTGTCACTATTTTTGTGTGGTATCATATCTACGCATAACAGAATTTAACACAATTTGCAAAAGAAAAGGCATGATAAAGCCTCACGAGAAAACACTGGTCTCCTTTGCCCTTATAATCTTGTTGATCCAACAGTATCTTTTCTTCCAGATTACTTAAAATCTAATCTGTCTCAGGGAACTCCTGGAAGAGAAGATAAATAACTATAATAATTCTCCTTTTAAAGTGTGCTTCAGTTGGGAGGTGGGGGTGTGATGAAGAACTGAGGCAGAGAAAAGGACATAGGTACCCTTTGTCCCAATGTCTGAAACGAGAGAGAGAGAGAGAGAGAGAGAGAGAGAGAGAGAGAGAGAGAGAGAGAGAGAAAGGAAACAGACTTTTGACATCCGGTCCATTAGTAATTTTTTCTGCCTTCAGCATAACATGAGACCGTGTTGTCAGGTATGTTCCTTTCTCTGATGTTTGGCTTTGGCCTTGCAGGTTGGTATGTCACGAGCAGTGGGGGTGGGGGATGACCAAGGCACCGGCAAGTGCTGCAGCCGCTGTGCTGCATACTGCCCTGCAGATATGGCAGGCACTGAATCAAGACCAGCTGACCAAAGAAAGACCTGGAAGGATTCCTGCATTGCCTTGCTTAAGAGAAGTATACATCCAGTGTTATTGCTTTTTAGAGGAAAATAAACATACTTTCTGGTCTCAAAAAAAGACTGGTTACATAATCTCCTTAGGCAGGCAGATGTTCATTTGACCCACTGGAACAGCTCATCATTTTAGCTTTGCAACCCACAGAGGATCTAGATAGTCCTATTTGAAATATAATATCAGATCACAGTTTAGGTGCCATTCACTGGGCCAGTAGTGCCTCATTTATTCTGACTCCAGAGATCAGTGAAGTTTTAGTTTAACACAGGGTTTTTCAACCTCAGCACTGTTGACATTTTGGTATACGTAATTCCTTGTTGTTGGGGTGTCCTGTGCGTTGCAGGATATGTAGCATCATCCCTGGCCCCTACCACTAAATGCCAGTTGCACAGCGCCCCAGTCATGACAGTCAAAAATGTCTCCAGGCATTTTCAGTTGTCCCCCTAAGGGGGACAAAACCACCCCCAGTTGAGACTGGATTAACATAAAGCAAATGCCATAATACTTGACATATAGTGAACACATAGAAAATAATTAACTTAGTCTCTTTCCTTGCCTCCAGCCTTGTTTTATATATATATATATATATATATATATGAGGTACTGGGGATTGAATCTCTTCTAGCTGGATTATTATTACAAGCATTGGTTATTATACTGTGTTGTAATTTTTTAAATAGATCTCGGGGTGATATAGAACAGAATTATTTACCCAGGAAGATATTGGTTCTGGGTTTGGGTGGCTGTCACATCTCTGTATGTAAGCATCTCTCAGCCATCCCTCCCAGCTCGGCTGCGAATATGCTGTTCACTGGTAGCCAAAAGAACCAGAGGCTCCTAGGAAAACCAAATATCCATGTTGTTAAATCAGAAGGTTTTTTTACCCATTTTTAAATTTAGGTATGCTTTGGCCCAAAAGGCAGCTCTATACCTCTCCTTCAAGATTAGGTGCTTAGGTTTTGAAGCAGTGTTCTTACAATTCAGAAGTCTTTTTAACTTTGATTTGCTGTTGGTTGTGTGCTTGACTTGAGTTTAAAGGTAGAAGATACTAAAAAACAAAACTGACTACCAGATAAATGGGGCATTACTCAGAAGATAATAGGATGAATGAAGTAGTTTGTTACCTGCCATTCCTCAACATTAACATAAGAGCCAAAATAATATAGTCGGCCATTTTTTTTAAGGATTTATTTATTTACTTACTTTTATCCATTTTTACCGCCCCCCTGCTGTTTTTGTGTCCATTCGCTGGGCAACTCTCTGTGTCTATTTCCTGCCCTTTCTTCTTTCCTTCTCCTCCTGTCTTCACTGGGATTCGATCCTTGGAACCTTCGATGTGGGAGAGAGGCCTCCTACCACCTGCCCCACCTTAGTTCCTGGTTTTTCGGTGCGTGTCGTCTTGGCTCTCCCTTGTGTCATTCTCCCGTAACGTCATCGTGTTGCTGCGTGCCTCACGGGGCCTGATAGCGCACCCATGTGCAGGAGTTGGCCATTTTTTAATCGAATGTCTGTCTGCTTTACGATAATAACGATTATCACTACCTTCTGCTTCTAAGCTGTGTCTAAGAAAAGGCTGGCATTTCTTTATAAAATGCAGTGACCAGTTTTCTCAGGTCTGCAGTGGATTTTGGTTTTATTTTGTACCATTTTGGATGGGAGATGATGTATTCCTTTTGAAAAGAAATTCTCCGGTAAGAATGGAAAGCATAGAATGGGAGAGAAATGAGGAAATCTCATGGGGAAAAAAAAACCTTGGTCTAGAGTCTTCTCTATAGGATGTGAAAGAAACATTTAGAATTTTTTTGTTTTGGTTTGGTTTTTTTTATCCTCATATATAAATTTATTGATAGGCCTTTTTCTTAAGGAGCTGCCTGGCCATCAGAGAACGATGGATGGATGGATGGATGGATGGATGGATGGATGGATGGATGGATGGATGGATGGATGGATGGATGGATAACAGTTATACAGTACTTACATATCATGCAAACACTGTTCTAAATGCTGTATATGCGTTACCTTAATTCTTATAACAATGCTATGAAACATTTAGAATTGTATGAAAGGATTCATTGTTCTTAAAATTATTTTTAATCTGGGAATCTCTTGCAGCCAAATTTGCCATGTACGGATAATGTAGCATTTGACATAGAAAGGCTCACCAGAACCCAAGCAGTTAACCGAAGATCGGCCCTGGGTGACCTTGCCAGCAACAACTCCCTCGGCCTCGAGCCACTTCGAACTTCGGGGATTTCACCTCTTCCACAGGATGGGGAACTTACTCCTAGAACAGGGGAAATCAACATTGCTGTAACAAGTAAGTGGGACCCTTTGCTCCAGGTACAGGGGAGTTTTCGCTGCTTGTGTTTGGCATGTGGCATGATTGCTCCAGAGAAGACCCAAGACATTTACCTGGACCAGCAACTGAGTCTAACCAAGAAAGGAACGTGTGCTTTTATCAAAAGGCGTGTTTGCAGTAATGAAGCGTTCCTTATCATAAGGAATGTATTTGTGCATAATTAGTAGTAATAGCTACCATTTGATGAGTAGTTGTTCAGAGATGGGTTTCACTAGCTGTGTATAAACATGTTCTGAAATCACTGCATTACAAACAGTTATTTTTAGAAGGTGATTTTGGAATTTGATGGTGACTGTCCATAGCATCTCTGGTATGTTTTACAACTGTGAGCACTAGCACTTTTTATTGCCTAAGCTTCAGACAACCTAGTAAAATAACTGATCTAGAATTTGAACATATAGAAAAATACACAACTTGAGAAGTAGTTGAGCTGGTCGATTGTTGCTTACTTTATTTTATACTTTTTATGGAAGTGTGTTCAATGTTGGTCTCTTGGCACTTAACTCTCTGATATAGTGGTACACAAGGCAGGAGAAAATCCAAACGGCGGTCTGCCTAAAAACATTCGCTGGGCTAGTTATGAACGTCCATGGTTGTTGAACCGTCGCCAAGAAGAAAGGAAACACACCGAGTGTTGTGATGGCAAAGCCTAAGTACAGTATGTGTGGGCTGACAGGCGTGTGTATGGGCATTGTAGACTTTCACCTGTAACAAACCAGCTGTTTTCTTCGAGTCCATTCTTTATGTGTTACTTTCATCTAACAACCTTTCACCTCATCTTCCTTTTGGCCACCCTGGTGCTGCCTCATCCAGTATACGCTGTTGCTTGCCTAGAGCTTTCAGCCCTGAACCTGATGGGCCTCCGCTTACCTCTGGGAGTCAGTAAAATGGGTACATCTATCACAAAATCTTTTTCCCTTCACATATTGAGACTCATGTGGTCTATTCACTCGAAGTATACATGTTTTTAACCAACTAGAAATTATTATTTTAAAAAAAACAATTTCCCAAGTTTTATCCTATCATTCATCTAAACTCAAAAGAGCCTTCATGCATTTTGAAATATGTAAAACCATTCTCTGATGTAGTTTAATTCATTTCTTAACCATTTCCCAGTGATTTGTTTTAACAGCATTTCATGTTTTTCTTACTTTGGCATTTTAATTTTATGGTCTAGATTTTTAAAAAATGGTCTAGGAGTAATAAAGGAGATAAAAGTTTTGGTTTTTAATGAGCAGGTCCTTCATTGATCAGACATTTATTGAGCACCTACTACTACATTACATACTGAACCCATGATATTTTATGTAGAAATGTCCTTTCAAAATCTTATGTTTGGATGAGAAAAAAAGTATAACTTTTTGGGCCAAATTAATCAACTTTAACAGAATTTATACATGATGGTAGTTTAAAAAAATTTTTTTTTTCCATGTGGTTAAATTAGACCAAAGCTACCTCCGCTTTTCCCTCCAAAGTCCTGTAGCTCCCTGCCATCTACAGTGCATTCAGCCAGCACCCGCAGTGTGCAGGCACTGTGCTAAACCAGCGCTGAGGAGTACAGAGGTGCCAAGGACTGCTGCTGAGATTCCAGGGCCCACTGGAGTGTTGCTAACATGGGGTTTACTCCTTTTTTATTACTTCTATTTATTACTGAAAGCCACACAGATATGGATGGTATATTCAGAATTAGGAAACAGGCACAATTGAAGTTCACAAATTATTAGTCGTTTATCATGTATAAAAACCTCTAAGAAGGAAAAAAAAATACTTGGTGGTGACCACCATTGATCTCTTGAGGTTTTTTAAGGCCAATGTACATTTTTCCTCATTTAAAATATATATAGGTTGAAAAGGTCGAATTTTCAGGGATTCTTGATGTTCATCTTGACTTGAATATAAAATCACTCTACCAATGAATTTGTAACCTAAAAATAAAAAATAGCTACACTGTTATCGAAAAAGAAAGGGTTTGCTAAGCATTTTAATAATCTGAAAACCAAGGTGGGTAGACAAATGCTTATGGAATAAACTAAGCATCCTGGAATCTCATAGAACAGTTCTTAAGCTTTTGAAGGTCACCACTTGTAAAAACTAATGAAAGTATAATAACCTTTCTCTAGGAAAATGCCTAGGCACACACAGTTTTGCATACTATTTTAGGGTTCATGGATTCCAGATTAAGAAACACCCATATTAAATGCATCTTTTGCACAGAAACAGTTGGCATTCCAAATATAAGTAGTTCTTCTCTCGCTTTATTGCAGGTATATGGGAAATAGTACTGTGTAACACTTTGCTAATCCAGTCCTAGTTAGTGTCTGCTCTAAGAAATAGTGTCTAATTAAGACTTCCCAGGAAGTCAGATTGGCTTTCAGGGTATTTTTGAGGGTCTCAATAATTATGGTTTATAGAATGTTACCTTGACAATACAGGCTTTGGAAAGTTAAGGGAAAATATTAACTGACTTCCTGGATTGAGAGAGAGAGAGAGAGAGAGACTAGATAAAAAGCCTTAGAGTACTGTCTTTCAGAAGTTTTCAACTCTTTGAGGGGTCAGGTACCTCATGAAGAACCTACAGTTGAAGCACCTATAGTTCCTACTTTTGCCTGACAATGCCAGAAGAACCAGTGCTACTCCCAGCAGTGTGGTCATGAAGAGTAAATTCACCAGACATAATATTATATTACTTAATTTATAAATATGTGTAAATCCACGCATAAGAGGAAAGAATGTAGACATGAATACCATGGGAAGCCAGCTTGCAGACTGTGTGGACTACCCACAAGACATTTGAGAACCGCTGCTCTTTACTTCCAAGCCTTTAAGAATGAGTGAGGCAACCACGTGGAAATGACAAAATGAAGAAGGAAAGAAGTTTATACGTATGACTAGACTACGTTACTGTCCTTTCGATGAACAATAAAAGAAAAAGAGATCTCTGTCCCTGTGCCGTTTTATAGACTGACTTTTACTACACACTTTTTGTGGGGTCACGCTGCTCACAAACCCCAGAACCTGACCTAG
>PVKH010040530.1:0-11050 GCA_004027955.1 Chaetophractus vellerosus | reverse complement strand
CGCTCGGAGAGGCCCCGGGTTCGCTCCCATGTGGTGAACCGGCACCCTATCCACTGGGCTACAGCCGGCCCCCAAAACCCTACCTCTTAATAGTCACTTCTTAATCTCTCTATCCTCCCCCTGCCATACATGACTGCTAATAAAGTTCCTTATTTGTATTTGCATTTGGCATAGATGGAGTCAGACAGTATGTAGTAATTTTTGTCTAGCTCCTTTCACTTAGCATGCTTCCTTTTTTTTAACAATGATGAAGGATTGCTAATATATTACTATACACTTTTGTCCATATTTTGTTTTGGTTGTATTTTTGCCCAAATATAACTCCAGTATGAAACTCTTGTAAAATTAATGTACACTGGTTCTGTTTCAGAGAAAAATATTCTTACATATGCACTGTTAACCATATTCATTTTTCACAAGAAAATTCGCTACACTATATAGTCCCATGCTTTATTTTTTAGTTTTCCTTCTGGTGATATACAGGTCCTTAGTCTTTCCCTTTCAACCACTATCATACGCATATGTTAATGCTACTAATTACAATTCCAATGATGTGCTTTCACCATTTCTATTCATTTCCAAACATTTACAAGCAACATTTTACCAATTCTGCACAGATAAAAACCTTAGCTTTCGATTTGCTAACCACATTCTGTTTTCTGGTGACTTATATTCTAGCTATTAAGTCCATGAGTTTGCACCTTATATTTAGTTCATAATAGCAAAATCATACAATATTTGCCCTTTAGTGTCTGGCTTGCTTTACTCAACATAATGTCCTCCAGGTTCACCCAGGTTGTCATATGCTTCACGACTTCATTTTTTTCTTACAGCTGAATAATATTCCATCGTGTTTAATTTTGAGGAGGCCCCATTTGTCTATTTTTTCTTTTGTTGCGCTTGCTTTGGGTGTATGGTTCAAGAAACCACCACCTACCACAAGATCCTTAAGATGTTTTCTTACATTTTCTTATAGTAGTTTTATAGTCCTGGCATTTATATTTAGGTCTTTGATCCATTTTGAGTTCATTCTAGTTTAGGGAGTGAGGTAGGGGTCCTCTTTCATTCTTTTGGATATGGATATCCAGTTCTCCCAGCACCATTTGTTGAAGAGACTGTTTTGTCCCATTAACACTGACTCAGGAGGTTTGTCAAAAACCAGTTGGCCATAGAGGTGAGGGTTTATTTCTGGACTCAGTTCTATTCCACTGATCATTGTGTCTGTCTTTACGCAAATATCATGCTGTTTGGGGGGACTTTTGTTTTGTTGTTGTTGTTGTTGCTGTTTAATGAGGTACCAGGGATTGAATCCAGGACCTTGTATGTGGGAAGCACACGTTCAACCACTACATCCACTCCACACCATCCTGTTTTGACCACTGCAGCTTTGTAATATATTTCAAGGTCAGACAGTGAAAGTCTTCCCACATTGTACTTCTTTTTTTAGAATGCTTTTTGTTATTTGGTTGCACTTTCCCTTTCAAACATGTTTGGTAATTGCCTTTTCTATTTCTGTAAAGTAAGATGTTGGAAAATTAATTAGTATTGCATTGAATGTATAAATCAGTTTGGGTAGTATTGACATCTTAACGATATCTAGTCTTCCAATCCATGAACACAGAATGTCTTTCCATTTGTTTAGGTCTTCTTTGATTTCTTTTAGCATTGTTTTGTAGTTTTCTGAATATAGGTCCTGTATTTCTTTGGTTAATTCCTAGGTATTTGAGTCTTTTTGTTGCTATTGTAAATGGAATTTTTTTCCTGATTTCCTCCTCAGATTGTTCAATGCTAGTGTACAGAAACGTTACTAGTTTTTTAATGTTGATCTTGTATCCTGCCACTTTGCTAAACTCAAGTAGCTTTGTTGTAGACATTTCAGAATTTTCTAAATATAGGATCATGTCATATGCAAATAGTGAGAGTTTACTTCTTCTTTTCATATTTGGATGTACTTTATTTTATTTTATTATTTTATTTTATTTTAATTTTATTTTATTTTATTTTATTTTATTTTATAATATGTCTAATTGCTCTAGCTAGAACTTGTAGCACGCTATTAGGATAACTGGTGATAGTGCACATCCTTGTCTTGTTCCTGATCTTAGAGGGAAAACTTTCCACCTTTCCTCATTGTGTATGGTATTAACTATGGGTTTTTCACATATGCCCATTTGTAATGGTTTGACACCCTCGGTGGGTGTGGTCTCAAGTGTAAAAGGCAAGGCAGAAGATTTGAGAAGCAGATTTTTGAGATGCAGTTCTGATGTTGAAGAGGGCCGTTAGCCTGGTAGTCTGCAGCTGACCTTGTGGAAGAAGCGCTAAGCCTGGAGAGAAACGCAGCCCCGGCAGGAGAAGAACCCAAAGGCCTGAGCCCTAGAAGACGTCAGCAGCTGTCTTGCTCCAACACGTGGACTTTGGTGAGGGAAGAAACTTATGCTTTGTGGCCTGGTAACTGTAAGCTTCTACCCCAAATAAATACCCTTTATAAAGACCAACCAATTATTGGTATATTTTGCAAAGGCACCTCTTTGGCTGACTAATACACCCATTATCATATTGAGGAATTTTCCTTCTATTCTTATCTTTTCAAAGTGTTTTTTATCAAGAAAGGATGATGAATTTTGTCAAATGCCTGTTCTGCATCAATTGAGATGATCATGTGTTTTTTTCCCTTCAATTTGTTAATGCAGGTATTGCATTCATTGATTTTCATATGTTGAACCACCCTTGCATATCAAGAATAAACTCCACTTGTCGTGGTGTATAATTCTTTTGATATGCTGTTGGATTCTATTTGCAAATATTTTGTTGAGAGTTTTTGCATCTATAGTCATTAGAAAGACTGGTCTATAATTTTATTTTCTTGTAGTATCTTTATGTGGCTTTGGTATTAGGGTGATGTTTGCTTCATAAAATGTATTGGGTAATTTTCCCTCCTTTTCAATATTTTAGAAAAGTTTGAACAGGATTGGTGTTAATTCTCCTCCAAATGCTTGGTAGAATTCACCTGTGAAGTCACCTGGTCCTGGACTTTTCTTTGTTGGGAGATTTTTGATGACTGATTCAATCTCTTTAAATATGATTAGCTTAAGTTCTTGCATTTCTTGTAGTGTCAATACAGGTTGTGCATGCATTTCTAGGAAATTGTCCATTTCATCCAGGTTGTCTAGTTTGTTGGCATACAGTATCACGTAATATCCTCTTATGATCCTTAATTCATGGGGTCTGTCATAACTTCCCCCCTTTCATTTCTGATTGTATTTATTTGCATCTTCTCTTTTTCTTTGTTGGTCCAGCTAAGGATTTGTCAATGTTATTGATCTTCTCAAAGAAACAGCTTTATGTTTTGTTGATTTTCTCTATTGTTTTTTTGTTCAATTTCATTTATTTCTGCTCTAATCTTTATTATTTCTTTCCTTCTGCTTGCTTTGGGATTGTTTTGTTGTTCTTTTCCTAGTTTCTCCAGTTGTTCAGTTAGCTCTTTGATTTTTAGCTCTTAATTCTTTTTTAATGTAGGCGTTTAAGTCTATAAATTTCCCTCTCAGCACTGCCTTCACTGTAACCCATACGTTTGAATGACTTGTTTTTTCTTTTAAATTCGTATCACTATATTTACTAATTTCACTTACAATTTCTTCTTTCACCCACTGATTGTTTAGTAGTGTGTTGTTCAGCCTCCACACATTTGCAAATTTTCCCCCTTTCTCATATACTAATGATTTCCAGTTGTGTTCGATTATGATCTGGGAAGGTGCTTTGTATAATGTCAGTCTTTTTATATTTATTGAGACTTTCTTTGTGACATAAAATATGGTCTATCCTGGAGAAGGATCCATGAGCATTTAAGAAGAACATATAACCCGCTGATTTGGGATGCAATGTTATATATATGCCTGTTAGGTCAAGCTCATTTATCATATTGCTCAAGTTCTGTGTTTCCTTGCTGATCTTCTGTCTCGTTCTATCTAATTATGTGAATGGTGTGTTGAAGTCTCCAACTATTATTGTAGAGATGTCTATGTCTCCCTGCAGTTTTGCCAGTTTGCCTCATGTATTTTGGGGCACCTTGGTTAGGTACATAGATATATATGACCGTTGTTTCTTCCTGGTAGATTGTCCCTTTTATTAATATATAATGATTTTCTGTATCTCTTATACCATTTTTGCATTTAAAGTCTGTTTTGTCTGACATTAGTATAACTACCCCTGCTCATTTTTTGGTTACTGTTTGCATGGAGTATATTTTTCCAAACTTTCATTTTCAGCTGTTTTGTATCCCTGGTTCTAAGGTGAGTCTCTTATGGGGAGCATATGTATGGCTCTTGTTTTTTTATCCATTCTGTCAGCCTATATCTTTTGATTGGGGAATTTAATCCATTTATATTCAATGATATTACTGTAAATGCATTACTTTCACCATTTTATTCATCGGTATTCATATGTCATATTTTATTTTTGTCTGTCTGCTTACTCTTTTGGTTATCATTTCTGCTATTCTTGCCTTCTACACTCTCCTCCAAGCCTCACTTTCCTAACTGTTTCTTTGGGGATGTAAGGCTCCCTTTAATACTTCCTGCAAAGGTAGATTCTTTTCTATAAACTCTCTTATTTTCTGTTTATTTGTGAATATTTTATACTCACCCTTATATTTGAAGGACAATTTTGCCAGATAAAAATTCTTGGTTGGCAATTTCTCTTTTTTCAGTATCCAAATTGTATCATACTGCTGTCTTCTTGCCTCTATGGTTTCTGATGAGAAATCTACACTAAATTTTACTGTGCATTCCTTGTTTGCGATGGTTTGCTTCTCCCTTGCTGCACTCTGAATTTTCTCCTTATCTTTGACTTTTGACATTCTGAGTAGTATGTGTCTTGGAGTAGGTCTATTCAGATTTATCTTGATAGGGATACACTGTGCTTCTTGGACATGTAAATTCATTTTTTCATGAGAGTTGGGAAATTTTCAGGCATTGTTTCCTCAGATACGGTTTCTGCCCCTTTTCCCTTCTCTTCTCTTTTTGGAACTCCTATGACATGTATATTGTTGTGTTTCATGTTATCATTCAACTCCTTGAGCCCCTCTTCAAGTTTTTTTTCCATTCTTTTCTTTCTCTGTTCCTCTTTTTCTTCAATTTCATCTGTTCTGTCTTCTGTATCACTTGTTCTTTCTTCTGTCATTTTGAGTCTGCTGTTATATGGCTGTAATGTGTTGGGTTTTATTTTTAAGGGTGTATTGGGGATTGAACCCAGGACCTTGTACATGGGGAACAGGTGCTCAACCACTAAGCTATATCCACACCCCAATTAGAGATGGTTTTTTCATTTGTTTGTTTGTTTTTAAGAGGTATTGGGGATTGAACCCAGGACCTCGTAAGTGGGAAGCAAGTGTTAAACCACTTGAACTACATCTGCTCCAATAATGTTTTTGTTTGTTTGTTTGTTTGTTTTGAGGTACCAGGGGCCAGGGATTGAACCAAGAGCCTTGTATATGGGAAGCTGGCACTCAAACATTGACCCACATCAGCTTCCCTGAGTTGGTTTTTTCATTTGCTTTGCTTGTTGTTTGTTTTTGTCTTTCCAGGAGGCACTAGGTACTGAACCCAAGACCTCCCATGTGGGAAGTAGGCGTTCAACTGCTTGAGCCATATCCGCTCCCTTCTAACGTGTTTTTTTATCTCACCTATCATGTATTTCATTACCATAAGCTCTGTTATTTTTCTGTTAAGGTTTTCAAATTCTTTCTTGTGCTTGTTCAGTGTCTTCTTGATGAACTTTATCCCTTTAGCCACATTGTCTTTCAGCTCATTAATTTGATTTTGGAACTTTGTCTGCGTCTCATTGATTAGTTGTCTCAAACTAATCAATGTGTCTCATGTGTCTCATGTGGGGGTTTGATACATTCCTTGGCTTGGGCCATTTCTTCCATTTTCTTAGTATGGCTTGTAATTTCTTTTTTTTATGTCTAAGCATCTGGTTACAATGATGAGTTTACTCTGATTCTCAATTTCTCTGTCTTTTTTAGGGATTTAGTGGCAGAGGTTGTGTGTTATTGCTGTTCTTTAATTCTTGGTTCAACCTGTTCTGGGTCTTTAGGATTGTCTCTGTCAGTTGCTCAAATGTGGGCCCTGGACCCAGTAATAGGTAGCAGACCAGCTTCCAAAGGCCTTGGGGAGGGAGGCTGTAAAGGCCAGAAAGAGCCCCTCTTATGTACTTTAATTTCCTCACATACACTTCCTTGTTTAGCCAGCAGATGACGCTCTTTGGCATCCCTCTCAGTTCAAAGCCTGGCTGGAATTTGTTCACTGCAACACAGACCAGATTATTAGGATAGTGGATCCTGCCTGGAGGCTAAGAGCTTGCAATTCAAACTTTCTCAGAGGTTGTCCTCTAACCTGTGCTGGTAGCCCCCTCCCTTTTCCTGGGTATGCAATAATTCCACTACCCTCTGTGTCCTCAACAACCACTCCAGGTCAGTAGGGAGGGTAATTGAGGGGGTCCAGTCTTTTTAGCTCCATGCTGGCTCCCAGGGCAAATAATGGCACACCCCTACCCAGCCCAGAAGTCCTTACACGACACATCAGACCAAATTTGTGAGCCAAAAGTTGAGTCAGCCTTAGGCTGTATTCCTCTCTTTCCTGTTTCTTGGGGAGGTAGATCCCTGTGGCCCCCCTTGTCTATAGCCACTGTCCTGAGGCTGAAGAATTCAATATTGTCTACTCATCGGGTAGGGGAGGAGCACTGGTGGCTGCAGCTACAGTGTCCACTCATGGTGTTTCCATTGAGATTCTTTTACTGTGCACCTCACTCTGCGGGAGGTGTCCAGCCTTCCCCTGGTGTCCTAAACCCTAAAACCTTTTTTTCTAGGCCATTTCTGCCTGTCTCTAGCAATTATTCTGGGAGAGAAGAGAGTCCTGTGTCTTTCTCGTCCCCCACTTTCTCTTAAGTCTAATCTTCACTTCTACAATCTTCTTCAAGCCTCTCTTGTTTGCCTTTTCTTTTCTGGCTGCAGAGCTCCCATTAGTGTTTCCTGCAGAGCTGGGCTCTTGTTTACAAACTCTCTTAATTTTTGTTTGTGTGTTAATATTTTTAACTCATCATCATATTTGAAGGACAGTTTTGCCAGATAAAGAATTCTTGGCTGGCTGTTTTTCTCTTTCAGTACCTTAATTTCATCATACCACTGTCTTCTCACCTCCATGGTTTCTGAAGAGAAACCTGCACAAAGTCTTACTGGGCATCTCTTGTAAATGATATTTCATTTCTCCCTCGCTGCTTTCAGAATTTTCTCTTTATTTTTGGCATTTCACATTCTGAATATTATGTGTCTTGGGTTAGGTCTATCTGGATTTATTATAATTGGAGTTTACTGTGCTTTCTGGACACATATATCCATGTCTTTCATGAGAGTTAGGAAATTTTCAGTCATTGTTTCCTCAAATAGTCTCTTTGCTCCTTTTCCCTTCTTTTCTCCTTCTGGAACTCCCATAACATGTATGTTGATACACTTCATGCTATCTTTCAACTACCTAAGCCTATTCTCAATTTTTTCCATTCTTTTCTCTCTCTGTTCTTGGCTCTTTTCAACTTCAACTGTTCTGTCCTTTTTGTCACTGATTCTTTCTTCCATGATTTCAAATCTGCTCTTGTATACCTTTATTGTACTTTTTTCAGGTATGCATGGGAAGCAGGTGCTCAACCACTGAGCTACATCCACTTCCCAATGAGAACTGATTTTTTCATTTTGTTTTTAGGAAGTACTGGGGATTGAACCCGGGACCTCATAAATGGGAAGCAGGTACTCAACCACTTGAGCTACATCTGTTCCCCTTTATCATACTTCTAATCTCACTTAATGTGTCTTTTATTCCCATAAGCTATGTTATTTTTCTATTCAAGATCTCAAAATGTTTTGTGCTTACCCAGTGTCTTCTTAATATCTTATTTCTTTAGCTATGTTGTCTTCAATGACATGATTTGATTTAGGATATTTGTACAGAAAAAGAACTACAGGATATCAGGAAGATAATGAATGAACAATATAAGAGTCTAAGTCCAGAGATAGAATTTTTTAAAAGAATCAATCAGAACTACTGGGGTTTAAGGCCACAATAACTGAAATGTAAAATGCCTAGAAGGGGAAGCGGATGTGGCTCAAGTAATTGGGCTTCTGCCTACTACATGGGAGATCCCGGATTCAGTTCCTGGTGCATTCTGGAGAATGCAAGCTGGCATGGTGGACAGGCATGGTGAGTTGACACAACAAGATGATGCAACAGAAGAGACTCAAAGAGGAAAGACAATGAGAGACACAACTAACCAGGGAGCTGAGGTGGCTCAAGTGATTGAGCACCTCTCTTCCACATGGGAGGTCCCAGGTTCAGTTCCTGGTTCCTTCTAAAGAGATGAGCAGACATAGAGAGCACACAGCAAATGGACACAGAGAACAGACAGCCAATGCAAACAACGAGGGGTGGGGGGGGATAAATAAATAAAATAATAAATTTTTTAAAATGCCTAGAAGGGTTTCAAGAGCAGTTTGGAGATGATAGCAGAAAGAAACAGTGACTTTTAAGATAAGACACTTGAAGTGAGTCAGGCTGAGGAGCAGAAATAAGAAATATTGAAAAGCAAAAATTGGGAATCAAATGTGGCTCGAGGAATAGGGCTCTCATCTACCATATAGGAGGTCCAGGGTTTGATTCCCAGGGCCTCCTGGTGAAAAAGCAAGTTGACCTATGTGGTGAGCTGGCCTGAGTGGAGAGCTGGCCCACATGGAGTGCTAGCCCAAGCAGAGTGCTGGCCCGTGTGGAGAGCTGGTGCAGCAAGATGTCACAACAAAGAGAGACAGAGAAGAGAGACAATAAGAGATCCAGCAGACCAGGGAGCTGAGGTGGCACTAGAGATTGAGCACCTCTCTCCACTCTGGAAGGTTCCAGGATCGGTTCCCAGTGCCCCCTAAAAAAAAGACAAGCAGACACAGAACACATAGAGAGCAGACACCAAGCAGCGGGGGGGGGGGGGGGGGGAGAGAGTAAATAAAAAAATCTTTTTTTTAAAAAAAAAAAAGCAAAAATAGGCTTCGACAGCTATGTGCACCAATATATGATTTATGGGAGTCCCAGGAAGAGAAGAAAGAGAGGAATGGGCAGAAAGAATAGTCAAAGAAATAATGACAGAGAACTTCATAAACTTAGCAAAAATTGTGAATATGTACATCCAAGAAACTCAGAGAACAATAAACAGAATAAACATGAAGAAAACTGCACCCTGTCATATAGTGATTACACTATCAAATGCAAAGGACAAGGATTGAGTTCTGAGAGCTGCAAGAGAAAAAGAATGTGTTACATCCAAAGGAGTCCCAATTCAATTGAGTGGCAATTTCTTGTCAGAAATCATGGAGACAAGAAGGCAGTAGGTTGAAATACTTAAAGTAATGAAGAAAACAACTGCCAGCTAAGAGTTTTATATTCAGTGAGGCTCCTTTAGAAAAATAAGGGAGAGATTAAGACATTCTCAGAAAAACAAAAGCTCAGGGAATTCATCACCACTAGACCAGTCCTCCGAGCAAATGCTAAAGGGAGTTTTCCATGCTGAAATGAAAGGGCATTAGGCAGCATTTCAAAGCAACAAAAAGAATAAATACCTACAGTAAAGATAACCATTTGGATAATTGAAATACCAGTATTATTGTATTGTATTGTTTGGTATATAAATCCATGTGTTACTTCCTACAAGTGCTAAAATGAACCAGCATAAAAAGTAATGATATTGGGGGAGCAGATGTGGATCAAGTGGTTGAACTCCCACCTCCCACATGGGAGGTCCCAGGTTTGGTTCTTGGTGCCTCCTGAAAAAAAAAATTAACAAGAAGCAAAACAAATGAAAAAACCAACTCAGTGAAGCTGATGAGCCTGGCTTCCCACATGCGAGATCCCAGGTACAATCCCCAACCCACGGTACCTCAAAAAAAAAAAAAAAAAAAAAAAGGAATGATATCTCTAGGTTTTGGGACATAAAATGTACAAAGATATAAGTGGTATAAGTACAAAAAATTGTGGGTGTACAGAAGGGTATAGGAAAAGTATATGTGCATGCTATTCAAGTTAGGTTGTTATCAAACCAAATATAATTGTTATAGATTTAGGATGTTAAATTTTAACCCCATGGTAACCACAAGGCAAACAGATGAAGAATATATCCAGATAAAAATGATAAGGCACTCAATAAGGTACAATACAAGAAAGCAAATAAATATAAAAGCATGCTTTAATGGAATTGATGGGCAAAAGAAGGTGTAAAACTTACAAAGGCTAAATAGCAAGTTAGTAGTGACTTTAAATGTAAATGGATTAAACTCTCTAGACAAAAGGTAGAGCTTGGCAGAATAGATGAAAAAGCATAAACCAAATATGTGCTGTCTGCAATAAACTCACTTTAAAATCAAAGATACAAGTGGGTTAATGGTGAAAGGATGGAAAAAATATATACCATGCAAATAGTAACCAAAAGAGAGTTGAGTTGGCTATACAAATATCGAATAAAATAGATTTTAAACCAAAAACAATTACAAGCTGGGAGTAGAATAGCTCAAGTGGTTGAGTGCCTGCTTCCCACATGGGAGGTTCCAGGTTCAGTTCCTGGTGCCTCCTTAAAAAAAAAAACCACACACACACATTAAGCAAAACCAATTAAAAAAACAACTCAGAGAAGCCAATGTTGCTCAGTGGTTGAACGCCAGCTTCCCACATACGAGGTCCCAGATTCATTCCCTGGCCCCTGATACCAAAAACAAAAACAAAATAGTTGCAAGGGCAAAGATGATAATTACATTTTTAAAAAAATATTTATTTATTTTATTATATATCTCCCCTTCCCCCCGCTGTGGCGACGCACCGAGAGTGGTCACTGCGCAGGCGCGGCTTTCCGCGCTTGTAGGCGGTCTCTGCGTCCGTTCACGGCCGGCGCTTGATTCAGTTCGCGGGTGGCTGGCTGCGCTCCATCCACAGGCGACCTGCCCTGCCCGTGGCGGCTCTTGCCCTGTCCGTGG
>PVKH010040529.1:0-11053 GCA_004027955.1 Chaetophractus vellerosus | reverse complement strand
CTTGTCTTTGCCTGTAGCAGCATGCCCTGCCCACGGCGGCATGCCCTGCCCGCATTGGCTTGCCTTCTCGAGGCAGTCCACCCATTCGAGAAGGCCCGGGGACTGAACCCGGGGCCTCCTATGTGGTAAACCAGTGCCCTACCAACTGGGCTATACAGCCAGCCCCGAAAACTTTTCGTATTTGAGTCCACCTAGTGGTGTGTTTGAGCCAGTTCACAGTGCTCATTAACACCAAGATGGTGCCTTTGAACCCTTTCATTGTGGGTTGTATTAGTTTTTCTTTGCTACTGTTATAAATTACCACAAACTTAGTAGCTTAAAAGAACACAAATTTATTATCTTACAGCTCTGAAGGTGAGAAGTCTCATGGGTCTCACGGGGCTGAGTTCCTTTCTGAAAGCTTGAGGAGAATCTGTTTCTAGAGCTTTTCCATTCCCATTCCTTGGCTCATAACTTCCTTCCTTTATCTTTTAAGTCAATAACGTTGCATCTCTTTGACGAGTCTTCCATAGTCATATCTCCGTGCGACTATTTTTCAGTCTCCTTCTTCCTCTTTTAAGGATCCTTGTGATTACATGTGGCTCACACAGATAATCTAAGATCATCTATTTTAAGATCAACTGATTAGCAACCTTAATACCATCTATATTATTAATTCCCCTTTGCCATGTAACTTAAAATTATTTACAGGTTCCAGGATTAGAACCTGGACATCTTTGGGAGAGGGAATTTTGTCTGCCTATCACAGTATTTACTAGCATACACCTGCCTACAGGTAATCATGAGGAAACAGCAAACCAATGTCTAAAAATATATAGGCTTAAGGCAATTTAACAAGATTCTTCTAACAAAGTTGTTTTCTTAAGATGTTTAAATATAGTATATAATAGGAAACATAAATGACTCTGGCCAATTTAAAATAACTAAATTTGTAAAGCATCTTCATTTAGTATGGATTAATATGGGGTTTGAAAATCTTGCATAGCATTAATTCTTTTTTCTTCTGTTTAGGATGGGGAAAAGTTTATTCTTTCTGATTAGGAACAAACAGAAAAGATTATACAGTCATCTTAGTTTGCCATTCTGCTAGAACAAATATCACCCAATGGGTTAGCTTAAACAGCAGAAACTTATTGGCTAATGTAATGGTTTGGCAGTTTTATGTAATAATGAATTCCAAAAATATAAATTGGATTATGCTTGTAAACTGATCTGTTCATCTGCACATGATTAAGTTATGATTAGGGCATTAACTGCCATGTCAGTGGGACATTGAGCCCCACCCCTCAGTGGGCGTGGTCTCAAGTATAAAAAGCTAGACAAAAGGCAGCAGTGATAGGAGAAGCAGATTTGAGAAGCAGTTCTGATGTTGGAGAGAAGCGCTCCAGGAGAAGATAAGTGAGCCGTTCGCCCAATAGTCTACAGCTGGCCTTGTGGAGATGCAAAAGCATAGAGAGCCTCATGGTCTACAGCTGAACTTGTGGCTGACTAAAACAGCTAACGATTTGGGGACTTGAAGTCCAAAATATAGATATCTGTCATGTTTGCTTTTGCCCAGAAACTATAAAGTTCTGTTGCTGGCTGTCCACAATCCTTTGAGGTTTCTTGGCTTGCAAATCTGCCTTCCATCACCTGGCTATATCCTCTCCTTTCCTTGTGTCTGCCCTTCCAGTTTCTGCTGACTTCTAACTTTTCTCCCCTTGGCTTTCTCTGACTTCTGGCTTCCAGTTTCTTCTCTTTCTAAGGCCTCTAGTAATAGATGGATTAAGACCCACCCTCATTCAGTTGGACCACACTTTAACTAAAAATAACATCTTCAAGAGCTCCTATTTACAATGAGTTCACACCCACAAGAATGTGGTTTAAGATTAAGAACATGCCTATGCTGAGGTACATAATTCAATCTATCACAATAGTACACAAGCTGCTTCCTTTTAAGATTTTTTTTTTTTTTTAGTATTTATAGAAGTTTATTTGAGCAGTTTATGATTCATGTCTCAGGAGGGTCTTTTGTAAACAACATATAGTTGGATTGTGCTTGTTTATACATGCTGTCAAACTGTCTTTTTATTGAGGACTTTAATCTATTTACATTCAGTGTAATTGCTGATAAGGCGGGACTTATTTCACCAATTTTGTCCTTTGTTTCTCATGTATCTTTTATCTTTTTTGTCCCTCTTTTCCTTTATGGCAGCCTTCTTTTGTGCATTGTTTATATTTTTTTAAACATACTTAAATTATATAAAATAAAATATAAAATATAGGGATTCCCATAGGCCCCGCTCCCCAACTTTTAAGATTAAAAAACACCAGAGGAAGAGAGCTGAGATAAATTTTTCCAGGTTCTATTTGTCAATCATATAGTGAAAACGAATTCTTTCCATTTTAGGCATAGATTAACTCAGTGTCATTTTTAACCTAGAAGAGATAACTTGCATATCAAAATTTTAATTCTCTGAGTCAGGATGCAAATCAAGAAGGTAGAACATTGCCATGGCATGCTTTATGGGCATGCATTGCTTTAGAAAACCAGGCAGAAATGTAAATCACACTACTTTTTACAGCTCTAGTGTGATCTTATCCACATGTTGAAATCAATGATATTTGGGAAAAAGGGTAATTTGATCAGACTGATAGTTGGATAAACTTTTAACAAACAGTTCTTTTCTTCCTTTAAATTTTATATGATATGGATTTTAGAAGCTTCCCATTAATGTTTCTGAAGTAAGAAGGGAAAGAAATGTATTTTAGGGTTTAAAATTATAATAGCTAATACTAAATATAAAGTAATGCTTATTCTGCCAGGAGATATACTAAGCCCCTCAAATACATTATCTTATTCAATTATAAAAAATAAGATTATGAGATAGATCTAGTGGGTTTAATGCATTGACTCTGTAGTCAGATTGCCTGGATTCACATCTTGGACACTGCCTAGTTATATTTGACCTTGCCATATTTTAATGCCTTATCCTTCATTTAAAAAGTGTGTGTGTGGGGGGGGGGGGGTGAGGAGAAATGAGACTGCCTGCCTTACAATGTTATAATTAGTAGTAAATGAAGTAATATATGTAAAGAGCTTAGTAAGGTGCCTGGCTAAATGAGTATTTTCTATTATTGTTATTAGTTTAACCTTAATAATAAGAGATGCCCTCTTATAACACTTTCTCTTGTATTTTTTTTTTTTTACTTTATCTTTTACATAGCCAAAAACAATGGAGATTTCCTCCAAAGATGAATTCTACCACCTGCCCAAGAGGAAAGGGAAAACTACTACAATGGGAAATATATATGCATATTGTATTTATTAAGCAACATATATAATGTATAATAAACTATATTATATACAATATAATATATGAATTTAAAATACATATGAAAAAAATATAATTAGGAGGACCTCACTGGTTTTATTTGTACATGAATCTGTTTTCCTTTTTCATTCAGATTTATCTTGAGTGAAACGTTATGAAGAAGAAACTAAACAAACTTCAAGAATATTTCTCCATTTGTAAATCTTATGACATTTAAAAACTGTCAACTTAGTGTACAGTTACTCAAAACAAACCTACACACAAATACCAAAACCTTCTTATGACAAGGAACTGATCTACAACAAAAGCAGAAATAATCCATAAAAATGCACCTAGTTAAAAATCATTACTTAGTAAGCCTAGTCTTCTTCTCACATCATTATTAGCCTTGCTGAAACTATGCTTCAAAGCATTGTAAAAACCCAAAAGCCATTCCTTTCCACAGAAATCTTTACTGAAAAACAAAACGATCATAAATTCTGAAGAAAAAGCAGATTATGACTTTGTCGGGCCTAACTCACTTCTTCAGTAACTGCAACTCCTAGTGCACTGATGGCGTTTTTGATATTTCCCCCCCTCCCCTCCAATAAGTACTGTTCTGGAAGCTTGTCCACGAAATTCTGTAAATAATATTCTCATGCTTTAAAAAGTTGAGTGAAGGAAATATTATTTTTAACTTGAAAAAAAATTGTACTGTGTGCAGGGTGTTATGGGTAAGCAAATGAGGTCTGCGTTTATAGCACTTACCCCGTTTTGAAGGGAGGAAACTAAGGCACAGAGAAGCTAAGCAAACTTGCCCTAGGTCACACAGGAGTTGAAGGGGTAGAGCTACAATTCAAGTTCTGCTCTGCCTGATCCTGAGGATCATGTTTGCTACTCTGATTAAAAATCTGTAATTATCATCAAAAAGCATTTTGTCTTGTATTTACAAACCTAATGTTGGCCTCCAGAAATATTTCTGTATCCTTTAAAAAAAACAAAACAAAACAAAACTCAGGGACTTTTATTATTATTACTTCCCACATGAAGGCAGGTCTTGGCAGGGCCAGGGTGAGAGGTTCTGGTGCTAGGGAGGAGGGTTTCATTTTATTACTTTTCATTAAACTATGTGTACAGGATATATGCTGACTTGTCTGTAGGATATATGTAAATTAAAATTTTAAAAGATATCTTTAAAAAATACCAGTGGTGTGGAAGCCCTCACCATAAAAATAATGCAAGTGGTTGGTTCTCTAGACAACCCCTGCTGCACTCTCACCATTTGCTAAGATTGCCTCTTTAGAGAGTGTCTCTCAGTCCCTGGGTTTTAGAGGAAATTCACCTTCTAGTCTTTACTCTGCTCTACTTGGGCAGTTGACATTGGGGAGGGAATGAGAGTGAAAAGTGAAAAAAAAAAATTATCAACTTGGGGTCATGGTGAGGGGTAACTTAGAGTCCTTTTGCAAAGGGCCTTCCATCCTTTCCATTCTGATTCTCTATCCCCTTGTAGCCACTTGAGACTACACACTACATTCTAGACACTTGATGAACTGGCTATTTATTAATTCAACAAATATTTATTGAATATGAACTATGTGCTAGGTACTGTTCTAGGTGTCAAGGATAGCTAGGCACCTAGAATGAACAAGCAAAAGTACTTGTCCTCATGGAACTTACTTTTTAGTGGGGGTAGATATCTTAAACAAAATAAATAAGCTAAATTTAGCTCATTAGAAGGTAATAAGTACTGAGGAGAAAAACAAAGAAGGAAAATGGTAGGGTGTGACTTGCTGATCAGCAAAAGCCTCACTGAAAAGGTGACATTGGAGCAAAGACTAGAAAGAAGTAAAAGAGCAAATCATGCAAATATTGGGAGGAAAAGAATTCCAAGCAGAGTAGTTTAGTTTCCTAAAAGCTGCTGTGAGCAATGTACCAGAAATGTGCTGGCTTTTATAATGGGATTTTATTAGTTTATAATGGAAATTTACAGTTCCAAGACTGGGAAAAATGTCCAAATCAAGGCATCAGGGAAAGCTCTCTCTGAAGGTAGGCTGCTGGCGATTCTGGACTCCTGCCACATGGCAAGGCACAATGGCAGCTCTGCCAGTCTCTGCCTTCTCCTCCAAGCTCACTTTCTCCCTGAGCTCGGCTGTGGGCAAACAGAAACATGGATGGATCTGCTTGTCTCTGCCCTCTCCTCCAGGCCTCATTGCTTTCAGCTTCAGGCTGCTCTGGCTTTTCCCTCTCCTGGAATCATTGACTTCAACTTCTGAAGTCTCTGCAGCTTTTTTCCCTGTGTCTGAAGCTTTTATTCCTCCATTTATGTAGAACTCCAGTAATAGGATTAAGACCCACCCTAGAGCATGCCCTACGGGAAGTGATTTAATCAAAAGTTCCCACCTACAATGGGTTTACAGGCACAGGAATGGGTTTGCCTTAAGCACAGGATTTTGAGGGGTCCACAAAAGACTCAAACTAGTACAGAGAAAGCAAATGCAAAGACCTGAGGCAGGAACAATCTTCTGATTACGGAAAATCAAGAACATTGACTTGGCTAAAGACGTGAGAGTAGAGAAGCAGAGGGTGGAGTCAGAAAGTTATCGGTTGGGGGAGATTTTGTAGTCTTGGATTGTTTTTTAAAGTATTTAGCTCTTATTGAGTAAAATGGGAAAACATCCCTAGGTTTTGAGCAGAGAAATGTTATAATCTGATGTGATATATTAAAAGATCACTATGGCTGCTGTGTTGAAAATAAACTGGGGACAGGGAGATGAACTGAGAGGTTATTTCAATAATCCAGGTTGGTGGCTTGGTAGCAAGGTGATAATGGAGGAGTTATATGTTGAAAAGTAGTGAATTCTGGGTAGATTTTTAAAAAATAAATAATGACTTTATTTATGGATTATTAGATGTAACCTTTCTTTTTCAAAAGGAGGTACCGGGGATTGAATCCAGGACATCATACATGGGAAGCAGTTGCTCAACCACTGAGCTACATCCACTCTCCAATGAGAGTCGTTTTTTTTGTTTTTGTTTTTTTCATTTGTTTGTTTGTTTTTAGGAGGTACCAGGGATCCAACCTTGGACCTTGTACATGGGAAACAGGCACTCAACCACTTGAGCTACATTTCTCCCCTCTGGGTAGATTTTTAAAGTAGAACAAACAAGATTTACTGATACATTGGAAGAATTAATGAAGACTCCAAGATTTTGGCCTGAACTACTAGGATGTTCCAATTATAGTTAATACGAGCATATCAGTTATGATTGAAGACTGTGGGTAAAGCAGGTTTTGGCATGTGGGGATTAGGATGTTCATAAATTCAGAACAGGGCATGTTAAATTTAAGATGTCTATTATGTGGAGAGGTCAAATGGGTAGAGATAGATATAGAAAAAGTAATATATCCATATTTATCCATATTTATTATATAAATAGAAATAGCAATATACCCATAAATATCCATGTAGAGGCTGAAATATTACTTTGGACTCCAAAGCATGGTATTTGAAGACATGAGACTGGATGAAGAGGTTGCAGATAGTGAAGGGAAAAAGTCCAAACATTAAGATTTAGGGCATGACAACATTAAGCAGGATTAAGAGGTCAGGGAGACAAAGGTACACCCACGAAAGAGACTGAGTAGAAAAGCCAGTGATTGTAGAAGGAAAAAAAATAAACAGTATAGTGTTCTAGATACCAAGGGAAGTCAGTGTTTCAAGGAGGAGCTGTGTTAAATGTAACCGCTGGGTCTAAGTGATTACTGATAATTGACTTTTGGATTTAGAAACATGGAGAACACTGATGACCTTAATACAAGCAATTTTAGTGGAGTGGTAGAGGTAAAACATGATTGGAGAGCATTAATAAACTTGAAAGAAGTGAAATTCAGTATAATTTTTGCTTACCTTTTTTTTGAAGTACCTATTAAGAAGTATTTATAAACTCTGAAAATGCAACTTTAAAAATATGCAGAAATACTAATCCAAGACAATACCTGTATTTAAGTAACGTTTTGCCTGGTGCCCTCATGAACTTGAGGAACTGACAAAACAGTTTGTTTTCTGATTAAATAAAAAGCACAATGAAAGAACAATTCTAAACAAATTCATATGGGGGGGGGGATGTTATCTTTCTCGACAGCATTGACATCTGATGCATTCCTCAGTGACAATTTACTTATATTGCCATTGTAGTTTCTTGAATAGCACTAATAGGATATAGTTTCTTCTTTAAGACGTACTATGCTTCATGCCCAAATTTAAAATTTTTTTCTTCCATGGTAAAGTTCAGCAATACAGACACTAAACATACAGAGGATGCTATTTAGAGACTTCTTAAGGATTCATACAATGGTCCTTAACATTAGAAAATATTATTAATTTTTTTAATGTGGCATTTGGAGTATCTTAAAAAATGTTTTTCAATTACTTGGCTTTGTATAACTAAACCCACTCTCTTTACACAATTCAAATCTTGAAGTTGATGATTTGTACCAAGTGTCTAAAGCAGTAATTCTCAAGTGGGGGACGGGGCACATATTTGCCTACCACGAGACATATGGAAATGCCTGAAGAAATTTTGGGTTTTCACAATGGGGGGTAGAGGGTATAGGCAGGTGGGGTGGGAAGTGCTACTGGTATGCAGTGATGGAGCACAGGATCACTGGTAATGCACATAGTACAGGCCCCTACAACAAAGAATTACTAGGCCCAAAAAAGACAATAGTGGCAAAGTTAAGAAACCCTACTCTAGAAACTGAAATTAAGCAAGAACAAACACAGCAGTTTAAATTATGGAGAGTCAAGTAATTGAAAGACACTTTACAAACAAAAGACTACATGGGTTCAAATATCAGCTCCACTTTTGGACTAGCCCGATGAATTTGGGTAATTTTAGTTGCCTCATCTGTTAAAAATCAAAAATTTTAAAAAAGGAAAAAAAAATTAGATGCAAAAGAACCTCCATCTCAAAAGAAAGTTTTTGTACTTGAGATAATCCATAATTCAAATGCTGCTTCAGTTCCTGATCGTACAATGTGCTGTTATTGCCTTGTAAACAAAAAAATATTTACATTGTATATTTATACATTAAAATCCAAAATTATTTCAGTAAATTTGTTTCCATGATGTGAGTTAAAAATACATACCCATGTGAAAACTTGAAATATGAGGTAGAATTAACTAGTAATTAGGCACCATTGAAATGTTCTATTCATTGGCTCATTTGAGGCTTGGCTAAAAGGTCTGAGCCATGTTTCTAGGTAATAAAAATATACAAGTTAAACATTTTCTCCAACCTAATTCCAATTTGCTAGCCCATTTTAAAAAGATAACTCTCCAGCTTTGGATCACAGAAGGGTAACAACTGTGACAGAGGAGGATCAGTGGTGGGGGATGTCAGCGATGGGGGGATGCATGGGGAGGGGTGCACCTGGGGCATGCCTCAAAGGCATATGAATATGTTCAACTGTTCATAGGTTGCTGTCTCGGTGGGTGGAAACCCACACAATAACAGAAAGAATATTGAATTCCCATCCTGGGGAGTCCCGCTACATTCTCTAATAGAATGGCAAGAATCCGGAGTAGATGGGGGTGCCTAGTAAAGGAAGACAGACCATTACGCCAGGCCCTTGATATTGATGATTGTACTTAAGAACCTTTTCTTGTGAAATTGAAACTTAGCCTAGTATTATATATTGCCTAAGAGTTATCTCCTTAAAGCATCCTTGTTGCTCAAATGTGGCCTCTCTCTAGCCAAACTCAGCATTATAAATGCAGTACCTTCTCCCCAGCATGGAACATGATTCCCAGGGATGAGCCTCCCTGGCATCGAGGGTTTATTACCAAGTGCCAAGTAGCAAAGCATCTGGAAAAAGACCTTGACCAAAAGGGGGAAATATAAATACAAATAAGTTTCTAAGGCTAAGAGATTTCAAAGTGAGTCGGGAGGTCAGTCCAGAGGTTATGCTTACACACGTCTCAGCAAGATTTCATTGACTGCCACAGTAAACAGTGCCTCAATCAGTAGGGCTCCTGAGGGCTCTAGACACATCTAGACACTGTAAGGCAGGGCAGACAAGCTCAGGAATTCGTCACCCTGTCAGTGGGCCTTACTTTGGAATTTATGCTCCACAGTGTAACAGACTCATTTATAGTTTCCCTACACAGTATCTTCTGTCCCTTTTATTTGAACCTATAACTAGCACTATATTTGTTAAATATTATGCCCCAGAACTTAAATCTTTGGTCTATTCATGTGCCAGTTGAGCCCTGAATCTCAGCAGAGTTGCAACACCTACTCTCCAGTTCATTGGATTAGCCCAGGACAACTAACAAGGAAATGATGTTGGACAATGCCCCCACAAGGAAGAGTGTCTGCAGCTGCAAGCAAGATAGTTCCATTTATCTGCCCCATGGGATTTAAGCCCACTCTCATCTCAATTAGAAACAGAGTGGGCATCACCATCCCAAAATTCTCAAGATTGGGGAATGAATGAACTAAAACAGGTAATTATTCTATTATAGACTTATTGTTCTAGCAATGGAAGAACTTTTATCATTGATATAAAGAAGTGGCCACCAGAGGTTCTGAGGGGAGGGAGTGGGAAGAATAGGTGCAACATGGGGGCATTTTCGGGACATTGGAATTGTCCTGTATAACAATGCAATGATAGATACAGGCCATTATACATTTTGCCATAACCTATAAGATTGTGCAGGGAATAGTATAAACTATAATGTAAACTATAGTCCACAGTAGTAATGCTTCAATACGTGTTTATCAATTTTAACAAATGTACCATACTAATTGAAAGTTGTTAATATGGGGAAGTGGGGGGAAGGGTGAGGCATATGGGAATTCCCTACATTTTTTCCCCCTACATTTTTAAAAGATTGTTTTATTTATTTAACCCCCACTCCCCCAGATGATTCTCTTGTCTATCTGCTCATTGCTTGCTCCCCTTCTCCTGGAGGCACTGGAAACCGAACCCGGGATCTCCCACATGGGAGGCAAGCGCCCAATGGCCTGAGTCAACATCCGCTCCCTGTAGGCTGCGGCGTCTGCTGGCTTATGGCATCTGCTCGTTTAGGTATCTGCTCATTGCAGTGGGGTGCCATGTCTAGCTCATTGTGGTGGGTGTGGGCATCTGTTTGTCTTCTTTAGGAGGTACCAGGACCCGAATCTGGTACCTCCCATGTGGTAGGTGGGCACCCAACTGGTTGAGTCACATCTGCTTCCCCCCCTACATTTTTTATAACATTTATGTAATCTAAAGCTTCTTCAAAAATTTTTTAAAAAAGATAGCTCTCCCACATTTTCCTCACCTTAACATTTCTGCTTACATACTTTCTGGCGTTTGAAAACCTGCTAAGATAAAGCAACAGAAGTTCTCAAGATCTCTAGACCACTAGCTCCATAGTTAGCAGCGATAGACTCAGAACCTAACTACAATCCAAGGACCACAGTGACTAATAATCTTGAAAGTCTTCATCAAATAAAATGGCAAGGCAACAACCACTATTAGAACTGGCCCACATCAACCATTAAGAGACATCCAGGGGGCCGGTTTACCACATGGGAGGCCCCGGGTTCAGTTCCCGGGGCCTCCTTGAGCAGGCAGACAGCCTTGAGAAGGCAAAGCCGCTGTGGGCAGGGCAAGCCGCCCGTGAGCAGGCAAGGCACCATGCGGTGAGCTGACTCGGTGGGTCGCCGCAGCGGGGGGGAGACGAGCGGACAGAGAAGAGCACAAAAATGAG
>PVKH010040528.1:0-11060 GCA_004027955.1 Chaetophractus vellerosus | reverse complement strand
GGCAGGAAAATTCCCTGTGTGACTTCACAAAGAGTTGAGTGAAGAAGATCTGTGCATCACTCTCTTTCCCTGTTGAGGAAAGTAGATTGGAAACACTGACAAAGTGAAAAATCAAGTGGTTGAAATAGTGGAAGATGAGCCGCAAGAGAGGGCGCCAGAATGGATTTTTGAAGTGGAGATGGCAGAGAACAGACTTGATTTCCAAAATAAAAGGAAAGACTACAAGGAAATTCAGTGTAAGAGAATTAATTAGGGCATGTTTCCATAAGTGT
Source organism: Chaetophractus vellerosus (assembly GCA_004027955.1). NCBI lineage: Eukaryota > Metazoa > Chordata > Mammalia > Cingulata > Chlamyphoridae > Chaetophractus > Chaetophractus vellerosus. Next base: position 10,788 of record PVKH010040528.1, on the reverse strand, counting down.
GTGTGTATTCACGGATGACTACATCGTTTGGAAGGATGTGGACAAATGTAATTGAAAAACCATTTATAAAATAGGGTTTTTAAAATTCTTCAGTTTAAAAGACTATTGATATGTATAAATGATTGGCATGTGTTATGCGTTGCTTTCTGTAAAAATATCGCTTTTACCTTGGTGGCCTCAGGGATGAACACACCGTGTGAAAGTGTAGAACTTGGTATATTCCCTGAAAATGGAGCTGAATGTATACATTCCTAAGGAAAGCACTGCGGCAAAGGTATTGCATAGCTTATTTTGCATATCGGTTCCTGGTGCCTCCTGAAAAACAAACAAACAAACAAACAACAAGCCAACAAATGGAACCCAACTCAGGGGAGCTGATGAGGCTCAGTGGTTGAGCACCGGCTTCCCATATACGAGGTCCTGGTTTCAATCCCCAGCCCCGGGACATACATACATACATAGAAAAATAAGATTCTAACAAACAATGCAATCACTCCCAAGTAAGAAGGAAAATATTGTTTGGGATTAAATTTAAATTGCTGAATATTTAATCTTATAGACAAGACAAAATTCAGTACAAATTCAAAACTAGTGCCACTCAGTAGTCTGCTGCTTCAAACACATGTAGTCTTGTGCCTCATATCATAACAAAAAAAAGAAAATTCCCAGGCCAGCAAAATGAAGAATAGCAGAAATTATGTATTCCCATGCTTTACTTAAAGGAAAAAAAACTATTTAACTAGATTGTGCAGATCAAAAAAAACTAGCATGTATTCTATTTTATATCACAGTAATGAAGAGTCCTAAATGTATTAAAAGATCTTTTTGAAATGTTACATATCATGAAAGTATCACAAAATTTAAACAAAAATTTCAACATGTAGAACTTAAATTTTAGGAACTTGAAGAGGGAATCCTATTCAATTTTTATAATATAAAGCATAATATAATTCCTTCTGCAATGAAAAGCCATTTTCCCTTAGTTCTCAGTCACCTGAGACTCATTTTATAATAAAGACAACCTCCTTACAAAACCTTATAGGTGAAATGGGTAAATTTTATGATGTGTAAATTTTACTTCAATAAAGTTGTTTTAAAACTTTTGCATTTTTAATAAATCACATGGCTAATTAAATTATCTTGATAACATTTTCAACTCTTTTTCTCACTTGTAACACTAGAAGAGATTTGGCAAAAGTTCATCTTTACTTTTTTTGTGAATTTAACATCATTTCTCATCAGTTTATCTTTTGACCTGACCACTTAAACTTGGTCACTTAACCTTTTTGTTTGCACTTATATCATCTAAGTAACGATACCTCAGTTCACATGTACTTGTATTAATTTTTGTGAATAAATTGATGTGGGGTGCTAAAAAAATAAAAATAAAAAGGGAAAGATGGAGACATTTCCAGATAAACAAAAGGAGTTTGTCACCACCAGATCGGCCCCTCCGGGAGCTACTGAAGAGAGTTCTGCACGCTGAGAGAATAATAGACAACAGATCGAAGCCACGTGTAGAAATACTTATCTGTGATGAGGGTAAGGACATGGGTACATGTAAATGCCAGTGCTATTATATTTTTGGTTTGTAACTCCACTTTTTTCTTCAACAAGGATCTAAAAGGCAAATGCATAAAATGTAATGATAAGTCAGTGGTTTGAGGCTCAAAATGTACAAACATAATTTGTGACAAGAACTACATAAAGGCGGGGGTACAGAAGGGAATAGGAACATAATCTGTGTGTACTATTGAGGTTGAGTTGGTACCAAAGCAAAGGAGATTGTTATAGATTTAGAATTCAAATGTAAGCCCCATGGTAATTGCAAAGAAAATATCAGAGAATGTGTAAGCTTAGAGAGAGACAGAAATTACAGTACAGGTTGCCATGGGTAGGGCCGCTGGAATGGGGAGTGAGTGCGTATTGGGTGTCGGTTTCTGTTTGGGGAGATGGGAGAGTGTTAGTAGTGGAAGGTGGTGAGGGCACCGCAGTATTGTGCATGTGATTAATCCCATTGAATGGGGTTGAGATGGGGAAGCTTATGTTTCATTTATGTTCCCACAACAACAACAAGGAAAGCAACTAAAGAGACAGTGACACTTAGATGCAATGCATGATCCTGGGTGAGATCTAACAAGAGAGGAGAAAAGGCTAAAAGGGACATTATGGGGACGTATGAAAAAATTGGAATATAGACTGTAAACTTTCTGTCAGTGTTAACTTTCTTGTACTTGTTACCTGCATGTAAGTGAATATCCTAGTTCTTAGGAATATACATGGCAGTAAGGAGCGTGCAAGGAGCACCGTACTCAAGTGTTCAGAAAATAGATTGATAAATAGACAGACGGATGGATAGATGGAGAGATATTAATAGAATGATATGCAGTTGTGGTAGAATGTTAAAATTGGTGGCTCTCGGGGCAGTAGGGGCATGTTGATTTCTCTGTATGGGGCTTGTTTTATATTTGTACTGTCTTGTAAGTTTGAAAGATTTCAAAATAAAAGTTAAAAAATGAAAAAGGAGAGAAAGGGAAACTGAGGCATAAAGAAGTGATGACTCTTGTCCAAGGCCACAGGCTCAGAAAGTTGCAGTTTTGTCATCACATCCCTTAAGTCAGATGATGCCAGTCCAACAACTGCGCCTCTCAGATAACAGTCAGGTCCTTATGAGGTGTCTCCGAGGCCCACGGCATACCCCCCTCCCCCGGTCTGACCACAGTTCCCAGGCACTCACCCTCACTCATCCACCCTGGCCTCCTCAGCCAGTCCAAATACCCCAAGGCCTGTGGCAGCCTTCCCCCAGACAGCCACACGACTCACCACCCACTCTTTTGGCTCTTTCTTTTTTTTTCTAATATATATATTTTATTTTTTAAAAAAAGATACTTAGATTACATAAATGCTACACAAAAAACATAGGGATCTTTCTTTTTAGCAAGCCTTCTCGGATCACTTTATTTAAAATTGAAAACCACTCCTCAGCCTCCTTCCCTGCTTTATTTTTTCTGCAGCAACTATCAATTTATAATACACCACATAGTTTACCTATTCTATTCATTGTCCATTGTCTGTCTCCCCCACGAAACAAAACAAAACAAAACAAAATAAAATATCTTCAAGGTGTTTCAAGAGAGGTAAATCCTCTCTTGAAGGAAGGCCCCTCTGTATTCTTCCCTCTCATAGTTGATGTTGAAAACTCATTGGGGACTATGTCCACTTTAATTACTCGATAATCCTCTACCTTTCCCATTTTCATGACGCAGGATTTAAGGTTTTGAGCCACGTTCTCCTTCTTAGTCGTGTTTCCATGGGCCTCTCCTTTTCCTTGAATATTTTTTGAAATCGGCTTTCCTAAAACTAGTGGCAAACTGACATTTTATCACATTATTTCCCTTTGACCCAAGGTGTTCTACTGTCCTTCTCATTTCCATATCACTCTTCCTTGCTTTTCCTTCTTGGTCAGAATTATGTCCGGAGGGGCTGTTTCTCTAAATCCTGTCCCTTCAGACAGCTGTCATCAAGGAAATTCAACTGTGTCTCAGATGGTGCCATACTTCTAGTGTCTCTGGGAGCTGAAAGCTGCCCCATGACCTCTCTGGCTCCCATACCTCTTTTGTGGTCTGTACAATGAAAGCCTCACACTGACCTTCAAATGGGCCAAGCATCTTCTGTCCTTAGTCAAAAATCTCTCAACTATTTCAAGAAGATCACTGGTTCACTATATCAAATTCTCTTGGCTGCTTCAATCATAAATATATTGGAAAAAGTAAATGCACATGAACAAACAAAAATTGTAAAGACAAAAAAATCACAATAGTTAAAAAATATATTGTTACACTAACACTTAACCTCCTATAAAAATATTGATAGTATGGTGTTGATTTGGCTCTTCGTTATTTCAATATGAATTTTATGGTTTCTCAAGGTTACAATGTAATACTGATTTTGAAATCATCCTAGGGTTACAATAGTCCTACTAGACCCAAAAGATAAAAGAATACCACCTCAAACAAGCTGGGAGATGCTTAATAAGTAGGACCTAACATTGCTGTGTAGTTATTGTTGAGAATGATGATGTCATTGTCGTCATTTCTTCTGAGTATATTTTCTCCAGCTCTTGAGGTCCCCAATACTTGTGTTTAATAAAAAACAACTTTATTTCAACTTCAAAAAATAAAACAACAGACAAAAGGAAGCTAAACAAATTATGGAAGCATTACTTTTTTAAAAAATACTGTCCAGGCCCATTTATCTTATTTAATCCTAAAAACAAATTCAATTGTTTCTCTAATTTGAAAGGTGAATAAATGCACATAGATTGGTTAAATGGCATGACCAAGGCCTCCTTGTTAATGAAGAAAGTGAAAAAAATGCTTGATCATATTCACATCTCATAAAGCTAACTCCCATATTCTTTTTTCTTTACCCTTAGCATTGATATAGTTCCTTCTCTGCCTTTGCTACAAAAACATAACAATATTACTGTTAACTATAGTCTAAGTTACATTAGTTGAATAATACTTGTTTAATTCAGGACCAATTCTGAGAGCTGTATCTTTAAAATCTCCAGAACTCGGGAAATGTTGCATTTATGGCATGCGTTCATTTGGCAAATATCTATTGATTGCTCTTTATGTGCTAGGCATTGTTCTAGGTGAAGGGGTTGCCTATGTGAACAAGGAGCACCAGGTCCCTGTTCTATGTAACTTGAATTCTCATGGGGGAAACATACAATAATCATTTAAATAAGACAACATAGTTGCAGTAGTAATAAAATGTGATAAAGAAAATAAAATGTAATTATAATCTAAAGTAACTGAAGGGGCTGGGGGAGCTATTTAGTGTTATTGAGGAGAGTCAATGTAGAGGTGACAAAGGACCAAGTACGAGAAGACCAGGGAGGGGGTGACCTTGACAGATGGAAGGGAGAATTATTGCACAGATAGAAGGGAGAACTATTACAAAGGCACTGTGGCATAAACAAGGTTAGGAAAAACAGATGGTCCTCATGGCTGGAGCAGGGGGAGTTCAGGAGGGGGTGTGGGAGATGAAGTCAGAGGGGCAAGCAGGGACTGGATGATCTGGGGACTTTTGTAAGCTTCAGGGAGGAATTTGCTATTTGTTAAACTCCCATGCATGATGGGGAAGCATCTCAGATCAAGAAACTGTTGTAGTACAAAATGAATTGATTCATTTAAAGTTCAGATCCAATTTAAAGTGTACCAGCCACATTGATTTGATAGTCAATCCTGCAGGCTTTCAGGGTATATTAGTTAAATGGATGTGGATATCTGGGCTGCAGGAGGTCCTTCTAACTATAGGATTATCAAAAGACATTGAAGAAAAACACAAAACCTCTTACAAAAGAAATGCTGTGAATGTTATAAAGATTGTCAGTTTTGTTGAAAGGCAAAAGGTAATGATAAAATGAAACCTGTTGGGCAGATTATCTATATTTTAAATCCTCTCATCAAAAATACCATTTCAAAAGAACCATAGCCGTGTTCATTAAGTAGATTAGAACCAAGCCTCTCACTGGGTGGATTGTTAGTCCTTTGCTCAAATTATCTCTAAAATTTCTATACTTGCAAAACCAGTGCAGGTAACAAACTTGGACTCTTAGAACTCTCTCGATGCCTGTTACTCTCTGGAACCCCTCCCTCCATCTCGACGTGCCATCTCCACCATCTTCAGAGATTGTGGAAGAAAAAACTTTGCACTGGCACCAAATTCTCTTGAAAAAGGAAAGCTTTTTTCCAGAGAAAAAGAGGAAACAAGACCAAAGCCAGATTTATTTATGTTTTCTTTTCTACAATCCCTCCAAACCTGGAAACTTCTGAAAAGTGGTTTTCTGTCATATCAATGAGGTTATGATTGCAAGTGGCCCAGGCCATATCATCCCATCCTCCAAATACCTAAATCAATATTTCTTTCTCCCTCCTCCTCATCCTTCTCTTCTTCCTTGTCTTCCTCATCCTCCTCTCCCTCTCGCCCTCTCTCCCCCCCTCCCCCTCCCCTTTCCTCTCTTTCTCCCTCTCCTTATCTCTCTTCCATGCACATACACACAATTTTGAAAATAAAAATTGACATTAACAGCTTATAAGTACCATCTTTCTTCTTTTACTCCAGCATTTAATTAAGCCGCTTGAACATTTCCTTTCAAAGTTTGTGCAAACTTAAGCTCATATGGCTTCATTGTTACACCAACAAACAAAGCCTGATGTTTTCAGAGAAGAGGGTGTTACCACAGGAAAGTCATCACAGGTGCCCACCCTTTCTTCCAGTTAGGCTCAGGATGTTAGCCGCACAGCTCAGCTGGCTCAGCCTGGCACCCAGTGTGCCAATTCTTAATCACAAATGGGTGGATTCCACACTTGCCACTCATGGGAACATGTAGAGAATAACTGGACTTTCATATTCCATGGCCCAGGAATTTGGGAGATGACACCCAGGGTACCAGTTAAAAATGAATTAATGGTCCTAGTCACGCCCCAACAAGAGTTTAGTCCCTCTGCTCACCTCAATGCACGGTAAACAAGTGGAGGGTGCCATACTGGAGAGTTATTAACAGCTTATGACGAATTCACAGTTAGATCTAATCCTGAACACCTCCTCGCTCGGTTCCGACTTCCATTCCCAGCCTTCTAGCCCTGACCAGGTCCCCTAGTGTAAGTGAGCGGACAGAGCAGTCCCTGCATGGGGCAGGATATGTACCTCATCTTGATTGTTTGGCCCAGCTCTACTCCCTGAGCATCTGCCTGTGTGAGGACAAAGTAGGCATAAAATCGATAATAATCTGAGCTTTTGTTGAAATAGCCCAGGAAACAGGCCTGGCCCTCAGGGAGAAGTAATGTTGTTACCAAACATTGGAAAATGCTCTCCAGAGTACACAATCTTTACCAAACATTACTTTGTGGCATTCTCATGACAACCAATGAAATAGCTTTAACCCAGTTCTGTAGATGAAGAAACCGTGACTCGGCATGTTTAATTGATTTGTTCGAATTCACCCAATTTCTAAGCAGTTGGATCCAGATCTAATATCCACAGTCCAGCTGCCTTTGGGCCCTTTCTTTCCTCCTCCTGTGCTCCTCCTCCCTAAAGCACTGATGATCACTTTGTGTGCTGGCCCCTTCCCTCATGCAGTATTTGCTTTTGAAAGGAGAACCACAAGAGGGAAAAAAAAAAACAATATTATCAAGTGAGTGGAGTGGTGGTATTTTTGAGCAGGAAACGTTTTCTAGTTTGCCTCAAGTAGCCCAAGAAAGATTGATGACCTCAAGAAGGTCGGCAAAAAAATAATCATAACTAGAGATGTCAATTATCAATCATGGCGCTATGGACCGAATGCTATGTTTTGTGGGTGCTTCACATATACCATCTGAGGTGGATTGAATTATTAAACTCAATTCTTCGGGGGCCGGCCGTAGCCCAGTGGATAGGGCACCGGTTCACCACATGGGAGGCCCCGGGTTCGGTTCCTGGGGACCTCTCCGGGCGGGCAGACCGCCTTGAGAACGGCAAGCCACCAGAGCGGGGCAGAGCCACCGTGGGCAGGGCAAGCCACCCGTGAACGGAAGCAAAAAGCCGCCTGTGAATGGAAGCAAAAAAAAAAAAAGCCACCCGCAAACGGAGCAGAGCCGCCTGCACAGTGAGCTGACTCGGCGCATTGCCGCAACAGGTGGAGACAGAGCAGACACAGAAGAACACAAAAATGAACACAGCAAGAGCAAGCAGAAAGGGGGGATATGTAACAAAACAAAACAAAACAAAACAAAAAATATATATATATATATAAAATAAATAAATAAAAATAAACTCAATTCTTCATTCCCCCTGTCACAGACTCATGGAGGCCTGAGTTTTCTCCCCTGCCCCTTGACTTTGGGCTTGGCCATGTGATATGCTTTGGCCAGTGGGGTCATTTGAGCATAGGCTTGAAATGTGCAGCTGAGATTTACCTTTGAGTTTCCACCATCATCATCAGATTTGAGAACATGCCTTAGGTAGTGCAGTGATTCCAGAAGAGCGAGAGGCTTGTGGAGCAGAGTCACACCAGCCTACCTGTGGCACTGCAGCTTGAAGCAGAGCCTCCCCAGCCTTGTGCTCACTGTAAGATACTAAATGTGGGTTGACTTGTTATGCAGCATTATTAAACAAGTTGACTGATACACGATCTCCCTTGGCTCTCATTTCAACCCTTTCAAGTGGGTGGTGTTAACTCCATCTTCTAGGCATGGAAAGCAAGGCTTAGAAAGATTTTGGTGCTTGCTGAAGGTCCCACAGCTATAATTGGAAGAGACCTAGGATTCAAACTCCAAACATGTATGTCTCCAAAGCCCATGCAAATAACTGCCACACCACCTTGCTTTCTGGTGATAGGGGCATGTTTGAGCACGGCCAAGTGTCACACACATAAATGATGCTAAGTCAGAAAAAAAATAGCTTCCTTCTTGCCTAGTTTTGCCTTTTCGTTTCACAGATGACGCAGCTAAGACCCAGGTAGGTGAAGCAATTTTTCTCAAGGTCAGAGAACAGGTTAATGTCATATATTGTTTCTATGTATAAGGAATGCTTCTGATTCAAGCATTTAGCAAGTCTAGATTTAGCCCATGCACCCTCACTTGAGAGTGATTTAAAATGTCTTATCATGACTGCCATATGGATTTCTTTTTCAGTCGTAGAGTGAGTGCTCAGATCCCTTTGCGGGTCTTTCATTATGCACATAACCCACACAGTCTTCCCAAGTGAATTAGACAGAATAGTTAAACAGGAAATGTCCATGAAAGTGTGCACGGAGAAGCAAATGACTGGACGTTCAAACTCACACGGCTCGCTCCCTCTCCAGGACCGCCTTGCCGCTTCCCGAGCTGATGGGCTTTGAGGTTAAACAGCAGACCCTTAGATCACAAACAAGGCTCAGACCCCTGTCGGTTTCCCCTGGTGCTGCCAGCTCTGAACACCCGGGAGCTGAACTTGTCAAATGAGGATAGTTAGGCTTTGATAACTGCAAAATTCTATATAAAGTGGAATGATCTTCTCAGGAATGCCTCATTCGCCCCAGCTCTTCTCTCCCTGCCGTGGTGACCTGACTGAAAATAATCTTTCTAAATTGAAAGAAAAAAGCATGTGGCTCTCTGTGACTCCCACACATGCTTGAAACTTGAAAAGATTTAATTTTATCTTTCATTTAGCATCTTATAGAAAATGGGACACTAAGATGGCAGCTGTAGGCTCCTTTGGTAGAACTGTCAAACCCTATAGTTGTTACCATTTTGTCACGTAATTCTAAATATAAGCATTATACTGTTTACTCCATTTATACAAGCAAAGCATCCATCATTTTGGTCATTTCCAAGCCACGCATCACTATCCAGTTGGTTGGTGCTACTCCCATTACCTATCATGTTAAAATTGTGATGGAAAAACTGTGCACAAGATGGTACTAGTCTAAGAGTTTGCTATGGACACTCCATACGTTAACTATGGAGGACCTTTGTATTCGTTATCTATTGCTGCATAACAAATCACCACAAACTTAACAGCTTAAAACAACGCACACTTTTCTCACCATTTCCATGAGTCAGGAGTCCAGGCACATCTGTGCTGGGTTCTCAGCTCGTGGTCTCACAAGGCTGCAGTCAGTGTGTCAGCTGGGCTTTCCACCTGGACGTTCAACCGGGGAAAAAGCTGCTTCCAAGCTCATTTAGGTTGTTGCAGAATTTATTTTCTGATGACTATAGAACTCATGGACGCTTGCTTCTTTAAGACCAACAGGAAAGCAAAAGCTGTTCTTAGCCAGTCTGAAGTATAGACCATAATGTAATCATAGGAGTGCATTCCATCACCTTGGCCATATATTGTGACATAATTATGGGCATGACATCCCATCACCTGTGCCATATTCTATGGGTTGAAAGCAAGTCACAGGTCCTGCTCACACTCACAGAGAGGGCATGAGCACCAGGAGGTGGGAACCACTGGGGGAGGGGGCAGTGTGAAACCCTAGGGTCTTTCCACTCTGGCCCCCAAAGCCCTCCCACATCCAGAACACATTCACCCCAGCCCAAGGTTCCCAGAGTCTCATCCCTTGACAGCATCACCTCAAAGTCCAGGCTCCCATCGTCTAACTCAGGGTCAGGTGTGGTCAGGTGCCTGGGTGTCGTCTGTCAAGTACAGCTGTGGGGGCACAGTTCCTCTCCAGTACGGCTCTGTAAAACTAAAGAGACAAGCTGTCTGCCCCCAACACACCCAACACACTGTGGTGAGGTGGGCATGGGGAGGTAGCTATAGACATTCCAATTCAAAACCGGAAGACATGTAAGTTGGAAAGGAGTCCATAGCCGGTCCGAAATCCAGCCAGGAAAGTGTTGGGAGTTCTGTGATTAGGTTTCAAGGCTTGGGAAGAACCTCCCTGACTCAGGCTTTGCCTCCTGCGTACTTGGTTCCACCTCCTTTTTCATAAAAGGGACCATGTATTGGCAGCTGGATAGTTTTATCAGCCTACTTCCTGCCTGTAGAATTTTGTGGGTCTGAAAGCCTCCTCTCATTTTGTACTTTTTCTGTCCCTTTAAGTCCAAACTGGCAGTGTATTTGTCAAAATAATTTTCTGAAGAACTCTGTAAACCTTGTGTGGATTTCACTGTGGTTCTCACCATTAGGCAAAAGTCATATGGGTAGATATTTTTAAGATAAACCCTTTCTCTTCCTTGGCCTCCTGTAGGCAAAGGACAGCTGAGGGACAAGGATGGCTGAGAGACAAGGATGGCTGAGGGACAAGGATGG